>VMDO01003481.1:119332-142734 GCA_007922755.1 Pedetes capensis
AAAAAAAAAAAAAAAGAAAGAAAGAAAAGAAAGGTTCTATGAGAAAATTAATTTCAATCTATTTTTAACATTTTGAATTTTTGTTGTTGGGTTTTTTTGTTTTGGGGTTTTTTTTGGCAGTCTTGGGGGTTGACTTCAGGGCCCTGCATGTAACTTTCCAAGTGCTCCACCACTGGGCAGCATCCTCAGTTTTGTGTTTTTGTTGTTGTTGTTTTGTTTTCTTTTGAGATAAGGTCCTGTAGGATTACAGGGATGTGCCACCAGCCTCAGCTTAGTTTCAATCTAAAAGTTGAGACCTTATTCCGACAAGCATAAAATGTTTACAGTCAAGTAAGTGCACAGAGATTACGATCCAATGCCTTTTCTGAAAAAATTATCAAGAACTAGATTCTAGATGAGACAAAGCTCAATTTTGTTCATATATTTTCCTACCTTTTATGTTATGATAAGTTTTGTTTCATCATGTGGGTAAGACTCAGAGAAAGAAGAAAGGGAAAGGAGAAAGGAAAGCCAGGCCTGATAGGGGTTATCAATCCTAAAACAAGTCTGAGCCTGTGGTGAGGTGTAATGAGCAACTGGAAAAAAACTCATCCACACATTAATTTCAAAATTATTACTATTTTTTTTAAAAACTTTCCAACAGACCTGATGGAGACAGCAAAAGAGTGATGGTACATACACTCACTGATAACCATACACAGAGGTCTGTGATTTAAAAAAATCCATGTTGTTCTAAAGCCAGTAATTCTGCTATAAACTCTCAAACATAATACAAACTTTACCTCCTAACACAGTAGGAAAGAAGCCACAAACATAAAAAAGAAATCAGTTATAAATGTCTCATAATTTAAAGATTTATTTGATTATAATAATATTGTCCTAAATCCAAAAGCCTGCAACCATACCACTGTGGTGTCCAATCTCATCAGATCTCGGAAACTAAGCAAAGTCAGACTTGGTTAGTACTTAGATGGGAGACCACCTGGGAACACTAGGTGCTGTAGGCTTGGGAGAAGGACCTGGCAGATCACTCCCAAAAAACAATCAGCCATCAAAAACCCTTTGAATAGCAGAGAAGCATGACAATAGTGTTTCCTCTGTAAGGTCACTATCACTATGAGTCTGACACCAACTCAACAGCACCTAACAACAACAAACCAAAAAACCCTATGAAAAAAATCACTCTTGTCTCATTTTGAAGAGATCTTCACCAATTCTCCATATGCCAGCTGTGATCACAACCACAAACATCAATAGTTTGACAGCGTTAAATACAAAGCATATCACTCAGGGAGAAGGACCCAGCAACCCACTCCCAAAAATCAATCAGCCATTGAAAACCCTATGAACAGCAGAGAAGCACTGACAATAGCATTTCCCCTGTTGTATGTAGGGTCACTATGAGTCGGATACTGACTCGACAGTACACAACAACAACAACATATCATGCAGATCTTTTTTTTAAATTTAATTATGTGTCATATTTTTACAACACATTACCCTTGCTTAGCGACAGACACTAGACAAGCAATACCATTTTCTCTCCTGATCTGGTTTCTCAAGGTAGCATTAGCTCCAATTGTTTGATGGCACCAGTTGTAAAGCACTTGACTGCACACAAATTCAGACATACTCTCATTTATCCCATGCTCAAAACAAAAAAATAATTGGCTTCCTCTCTACTGGTATCAGCCCCAGATTTAACAGATGGTGGTGTTAAATGAGGAAAGGTATGCTACTTGATACAATTAGTGACTAGCCATATGTCGGCAACAAAATAGTGTTCTTGTCAAGGGCGTAACACCCTGGATTTTATTTACTTATTTTGGGATAGAGGGGAACACAGTACAATGCAGTTATATAAACTGATACTAAGGTGAACCAGGAACCAACCCAAAAAGTACTAAGAAGTAGGAGCTGATACTCAATTCCTGAAACTTTCAATTTCCTGAAGTATACAAGTTACATGTGTGTGCGCATCCACACACGCGGACACACCAACAGTACCAAGTTCACTCTCACCATTAGTGTGAATTTATTTTTTATCAGTCTAAGAACTTTCTCAACTTTGGCTATAGGCTTAGACATTACTTGTAATAATATTGCTTATAAGACAGACACTAAGCTTTCTTCAGCCAACTTCTACCTCTCCAAATGATGGCACATTAACACCAACTGCACGTTAATATATTTCAGGAAGAACAGAATATACACAGATTTTAACGTACTCTGAGCTACTTCTGTGTCTATTAGGAGCTATCTCATCATGGCACCCAATTGTAATCCCAGCACTCAGGAGGCTGGAACAGAAGCATAGGGAGTTCGAGGCCTCTATGGGCTACATAGCAAGACCTGATCTAAATATACCTGCTGTTGTTACGTGTCATTGAGTCGGGTCCAACTCACAGAAACCCTAACTACAACAGACAAAACACTCGCCAACACTGTGCCATGGGCGGCATTATGTCAGTGCTTCTCTGCTATTCATAGGGTTTTCAATGGCTGATTATTTTTAGGGGAGAATGGGCTGCCAGGTCCTTCTCCCAAGCCTATAGCTTGGTCTCCCATCCAAATACTAACCAGGCCCAACCCTGCTTAGCTTCCAAGATCTAATGGCTTTGGATGACAGGGTGTTATGGCTACAGGCATATATATATATATATATATATATATACATATATATATATATATATATGAAATACACACACACACGTTTCAGTACACCCTTGTTTAAGTTTCTTAGTAATGCAAAAAACTTAAACAACAAAAAATTCAAACAGGCAGCTATGTTCAGCTGTTTTGACAACCCCCTCCCAAGAAAAGCTGGCAAATTATCTGTAGTCACTACTACATCATAATAATCCCGTTTCATAGTGTTGAATTGCACTTTAGGGTCTGCAATAGGGATTCTCTGGATCTTTCTCCTAGTGCCAACACTGTGACTTCCAGGTGTCATCTGATGACAAAGTTATGACCCTCTGTGGATCATTTAATAAGACAGCATAATCAGCTTTAAAGTGTGCATTTAAAAGTACGTAATAATTTTAGTTAGAAACATGTTTGATTATTTCAACAAAATGAGTGTGGTCATTTCGGTAGAAATTTCTTTAGTCCAGATCATAGGGAAAACATGAAACCTAAGCTAACTGGGCTTATATAGGTCTATACTTCCCCCTTTTTTAGTGACCAGTAGAACTTGATAATTTAAGAGCTACTTTCACTTCTTCATCTTTCACTCTTCCACTCAAGCAAAGAAATCATCTACCACGTTCAGAAAAAGCAACCACGTGTGTAAAGCGGCATGAGGAATACTTGCCTATAAGTCCCAGGAAAAACCCCTGCTTGCTGTCAGTAATACTAACTACTAAACCCTGTAAATTTCAAAATCTCCATCTCTGAAATAAGATTAACACTACATAGCTCACAAGATCTGTCCATAGGAAAAGATGAGATAATATATGTAAAGCATCTGGTATGAAGTCAAGCAAAAGGAGCCCAATAAATAATAAATATACCCTCAATTCAGAAGATTCAACAAACAGCTAGAGTAGCCACCAAAGCCTCATTAGCAGACACAGTTTTGCAATTTTCATCCCGAGCTGAAATAGACCTTATGAAGCATTTCATGAAAGTTTTTCTTTCCCATTCCACAGTCAATTTTTCTCTAGCACTTCAGGATCAACTGTTTCAGCCTGATAAATTATCCAACATGCTATAAGATCTCAAATCAATACGTAACAAACACAGAAATATATCCTTAAGACAAGACCTTAGGAATATTGTGCTTCAAAAGCTTCTCCTTTGATTCTTCACTTTTCTCATTCTGTATTTATTTATAAATGATTCTTTAGTACTCAATAATTCTACTCCCAGACTTCTCTATGATCTTCTTGAAATTCTACACATTTAGCTCCTTTATGTACACAAACCTGTAGAGGCAATCAGGTTAATTTTATGTGCTTTCTCTCTTTTGTGTTTTACTATCTATAAAGAGAAAATCTGGAGAGACATAAATCTTCAATAAAAACAAAGTATCTTGCCATGAGTAAGGAGTGGTTCTAAGTGACTAAAAATAGGTTTCCATTATGAACAAAGGTTTTAACTTTCTAACTACTCAATTATTTTTTCTGTTTGATCTTAGCTTATAAGGTTGCATAAATACATGGTCTCAGGTATTATATTAAAAGCTTCCACTTGAACCAGGCGTGGTGGCTCACACCTATAATTCCATCAACTCGGGAGGCAGAGGCAGGAAGATCACAAGTTTGAGGCCAGAGGCAGCCCCTATAATTTAGACTGCAACTTGATAAAAAAAAGTTTCTAAATTTTTTTAAGAAGCTTCTACTTGAAACAATCGGAAATCAGACAAAACATCTAAGACAATGGTATTCAAGACACTGAGCATAACACAGAGACAATGATTCCTGAGCGATAGGAGACAAACAAGGGGGACTCTACAATGCCCCATCTTACTGCTGTGAGTTTCCAGACTGAGCTGCAGTAGAGCAGGGCAGTCCAGTGGACTCCACACTGAGAAGGCCAAGGTAAGCATCTGAAGAAACCAATGCTTGCTACGGTTTGCTAAACAGTGCTGGAGGGGGTACTCAATGTGCTCGGCTGAGCGCCAATCAGTAGTACACATGTGAGAAGACACTACCCAGAGTTGGGGAAAGGATGACTTCAAAAGAATGGAGGTCACGGGGCCTGGAGCTCCCTCAGGGCAGGGAATAGTACCTGTTCTTCCCAGCCAAATGGAAAAATTTCATGATTCATGGGGTACTGGCCAGTATACAGAAGGAACTTACTCAGTACCAGGGAATAATCAGCCCTCAACTGAGATGGCTCCAGTCATGCTCAAAAGAATCAGGTTGAGCCAGGCACGGTGACTCATGCTTACGATCCCACCAACTTGGGAAGTGGAGGCAGGAGGGTCGCAAATTCAAGGCCAGAGCCAGCCTGTGTTAACTTACCAAGACCCTGCCTCAAAATAAAAAGTTGAAAATGGGCTGGGGGTGCAGCTCAGTGGTAAAAGCATGTGGAAAGCATGAATAAAGTCTTAGGTTCAACCTTTCAGTAAGAACAACAACAACAACAAAAGAATCAAACTACTTCTAAGTAATTTAACTACAACCCAGGACAACGCTCAAGAATACTCATAAGACAAAAACATCTAGCAATAAGGAAAAATTTACAATGTTTAGATTAAATAAAAAATGACCAGGCATGCCAAAATAAGGAAAACATGATCCCATGATGAAAAACATCAGTAAATCAAAACTTACCCAGAACTGACAGATGGTAGAATTTAGACAGAAACATTAATAGGTCATATAACAAGTTATTAGATATATTCAAAATTTAAGCGCTGACATGGAAGATATTTAAGGGGAAAAAAAAGATTCACATTGAAGCTCTAGAGATGAAACTATCTCAGTTGTTCTGATTCTTTCACCTAGCAGAGAGACTTAAACATTTTTTCTCAAAAAATCTGACGCAAAATCATACACACTAAGGATACATCTTTGCCCTTTCCACAGTGGAAGAGGCTGGATCCCTCAGAATATGGTATCATACCCAGGATTCAAGGCTGGAACTCCACAGTTGGCAGATTAAGCACTCAGCAGTAACACTAGCCAGGTCAACCTTATTACAGCATTAACAATAGTCCTTATTGTTGAACACATGAATAGCCTTCACTGCTGCCAACATGCCCATTTTTCATTGGCCCATTGAGCAAGTCCTAAGTTGGCTACAGAAAGAGGCTGACTGACATCCATGGAGTACATTGTTTTGTTCATCTCATTAATAAGTCTCCTTTTCAGTGAGTGTCCTTTGGTGGGCAGTCACATAACAAACAAGATTCATAGTCTGTGGACCTTCAGAGGTCCATCCACACACCTCTCCCTTACACTTCCTTGTCACCAATCTTCAGATCTTGTTTGTTCCAACTCCCTGACCATTCAGACAAAACATGAGTGACTGCCCATCAATCAATATAGATCTTTATCTCTGTGGTCATCTCCTCCTCTAGAAATAATAGGCAACAAATTATACTGCTCAAAAATTCTGCCCACTGGCAAGATTTTCCTCCACTATTGTCTTGGCATGGTAAGTCTTGTTTGGGGGGTTAGTGCCACAGCATCTACTTGTGAGTGTACCAGAATATCATCCAGACCCATTTATAAACTAAGATCAAGTTTCTTTCTTCTTCATTCAATTCATCAAAAGGAACATTCCAAGAAGCCATAGGCATGGACTGAATGAAAGGAAGGAAAGAAGAAGTTGGCATCAAAGGAGTCTGTGTCACCTAATCCCATAAATTACTTTTCACTTCCTGAACTGTCCAAGCTTGGTCTCTTATATACCGTTTCCATTTGATAACAGATTGCTGCTATTGATGCCCAACCTATGGCTAACTGGGCCAGACAAAGCCCAATTCACGATGAGAAACTTAGGTCATGGGATATCTCATGCATAGGTGCTCCATCTCTAGCAAGGCCCAATAGTAAGCCAGGAGCTATTTCTCAAAAGGGGAATGAACATCTGCAGGAGAGGGCACAGCTTTACTCCAAAATTCCTAAAGGTCTCCCCTTGATCCTCTTACTGGTGGTTGCCAAAGGGACACAACAGACAGATAAAAAAGGAAATAGTAGGAGGAAAAGGAACACTGAACACAACTTTGCTCACAGTATCCTCTTTGTTTCCAATCTCAGTGGGAACAAGTAGATTTCCCTCCCTAAATCTACATTCCTTTGGGATGTACTGGGTATGATAGTCTCATTCAATAAGACAACCCCAAAACAAAGCCCACTGATGAGTTTCCAATTCTCACACTGAGAAATTGGATGTGATCCCCTTCTTCAGATTAAAAAAGCAGTCAATATGGTTAAAAGGAATTATCATAGAGACCCAGAAGAATAAGAAGAATAAAATGCCTCCCCGCTCTGAACATGACCCATCTAAGTAATATATCAGGTAATAAGAGTATAAGCAAGTCAGACTTCTAATCTCAGTAAGTGACCTCTAAAGAATCAATGGAAAGAAGGAAATACAGAAAGATAAAAAGTAGGCAAGTGTTCCAATATTCCATGCAAAACTTAAGTGGGGTAACTTGCTCATTTGCCATCAGTCCTCAAGACACTACAATCATGTCTTCTTTTTTGTTGTTGTTGTTGTTGTTTGCTTTGTTTTTTGACAGGGGTTTTGCTTCGTAGTCCAGGTTGGCCTTGAACTCACAATCCTCTTGCCTCAGCTTCCTAGCTTCATTCCATTTTAAAGATGATTTATAAACCATTACCCAATAAGAAAAAGCCCGAAATCCTGAGGACCAATGGATAGCAAGCTAATTCTAACTCTCCCTTTAAAGGGTCTGCCAGACACTTCTCCATGAGCTCTACCACATGAAGCACTCAGTACAATTCCACTGGTCGACTTTCAGATTATAATAGAAAAACAAACAAAAAAATAATCATCCCTTGAAAACCCTATGAATAGAGAAGCACTGATATAGAGATGGGCATGGCAGTGTCAAGGAGTGTTTCATTCTGCTGTGCATTCAGTCACTGAGTAGGACCCAACTTGATGACACCTAACAACAACAAACATGGAAGAATAAAAGTGCAGAAAAAGGCCTTGGGTTAAATAAATAACACTGGATTTCAGACTACTAGTAAGTCATTCAATAACTTGGCCAAAGTCTCCCAATCTCAATGGACCTCCACTTGCTTAGGTATAGAATAAGTATGAGTAAAATGTTGTCAAGACTTCTGTTCTTTACAATTCCACCTTGCAATAACCACATCTTAGATTTTTAACTTTCATGTTATTAGTGCACCTATGCCTAGTCCTCCCAGAGTTTTGTTTACATCATCTTCTTCCTCATCAAACATCAGCCCACGACAGGAAACATTTAAAGCAATTCTCAGATTATTTTCCTCCTCCCAGTTATTAAACTCAAAACTTTAAACACCACTTACCATTCCCCCCACTAAAACACCTTTTGGTAAAACTTAAGCACTATTTCTGAAATAAAAATGTTATCCTCAAACTCAAACATTACCTTTTGTTTTGCTTTGCAGTACTTGAGGGTTGAACCCAGGACCTTGCACATAGTTTGCTCTATCACTGGGATGCATCCCCAGCCCATTTTTTTGTTTTGTTTTGTTTTGTTTTTGAGTCAGGATCTAAGTTACTCAGGCTGCCTCTAGGCTCAAACTTAGGATTCTCCTGCCTCCACCTTCCTAGTTGCTGAGGTTACAGGCAGGCACTACCGTGCATGGCAAACATTAATATATCTACAAGAAAAAAAGAATCGTGATCTTTGTGAGTGGACCGCAAGTAGTACTACTCCCAAGTGATCAATAGCATTGGATTAACCTACATTAACTCAAAATTAAACAAGTTGACACCGTTTGCATTTAATTATGTGTTTCTGCACTTTCTCAGAGGTACTGAGACTTTTATAACCATCTACAAGGCATTCATCAATAACACTCATTTTCTCAGTCATCTGACCTAAGTGTGTGCCACAGGGAAACCAAGACAAGAAGAAAACTGAAGACCTAGCAATGCCATCTAAGGGAAACTGCAGGTTCCCATAGAGGGTCTGGGATCAATCTAACTAAAACCAGGATTGTTTATCATTCAGCACACAGAATTTGGGAATGAAAACACGCTAGATTTTACACAGGTGTGGCTCACTTTATACATCCAATCTAATCTAATACTGTATATAAAGTGAATTTTATAAATCTAATACTTTAAACACAATACAGGTATTTATTTGCTAGCCAAAATTAAAGAACATACACATACTGCTATAGAATAATTTATCTCATACATATGTGTATATGTGTGTGTGTGTATGTACATACATATGTATAAAAGGGAGGTATATATCTATAGATACAGAAATGTCTCCACACAGCATTTTCTGACCATCATTAGATTTGCTCAAGGAAACCAAAATCTTATAAATTAAAGCAAATATCAAACCTTGGGCATTCATTGCCATCTTATTCAAAAGTTTATTTCAAAAGGCAGAGATCAAGACCAGTCATACAACGAAAGAAAATAAATTTCAGAAACTATTTAATGATGGATGTTTGTTTGACCTGGAGCTGGAGTTTAGTTCAGTTGGTACTTGCTTGGTGCTCTCTGAGGCCCTGGGTTTGATCCCCAGCACTACAAAAAAAATGGGAGAAGGATCTAGCAACCCACTCCTCAAACAATCAGTCATTGAAAACTATGAACAGCAGAGAAGCACTGATACAGTGCCAGGCATGGCCCAGTGTCAGGGAGCATTTCATCTGTTGTACACAGGGTCACTATGACTCAGACCCAACTCAATGGCACCTAACAGTAAGTTTGTTCGATCACTACCTCAAAAGCAGTATTCATCCTGACAACCTACAAACAATGACTTTAACAAAATTCATAGAATCAAGCTATTCAAATACAGAAGCCTCTTCTATGGCCTAAAATTTACCAATATATTTACAATAGGTTTAACCACAGATGGAAAAAGGTAAAATATGAGTTTCAAGTTTCCTCTACCTTTGCAAATCTGAGGCCATCACCGTTCTAAGATGCAATCAACCTCTATAAATAGCTAGAAACTTCATCTAAACAAGAGATTTCAGCTCACTGCCCCAGTAGACTACTACACACCCATATACTCACACCGTTTTTAATAAAAAGAATCATGTTGCCCCAACAGCCATCACCACAACAGTACCAAATGCTCAGGAAATAATTTGTTAATACCAGGAATAAAGCATTCCATAAAGCAAGAGCCAACACAAAAATGCATAAAATTCATGTAATTTCCTTCGAAAGTATAAAACAAATCACAGGTCATGGCACCCCTCTAAAATAATCTAACTACCGAGAATGAGATTCACATGAGGGGGATGTGACACAGCACAGTTGCTAGGATTTAAAACATGCTACCTACCACTTCCGGTATGGAAAGGTAAACTGTCAGACGTGTTTCTGACATCTTGACAGCATGCTGCAGCTAATTTCTAGAAAAGATGATCAGTAAACCAAATGTGCTCAGATGAAAACGTGCTTAGGTTATTAGCCTTGCATGGAATAGTCAACCACACAGGCACCTGTGCTACACAAGGAGTTAACATTTTGCTCACTGTACCTTAAGCTATCAAAAAGACTAATCTTATGTAAATTTTCATCAACTGTGAACTGAGTGGGGTTAATAATCATAGGTCTAGATTCCATATGCAAATTAGATTTAAATACCTAAGACACAGTTATCCTGAGACTACTGCCTGTTATGGTACCTTTTTATTTGGTACACAACGTACTCTTTCATATCCACAGTATCTGAACTCTTAACAGCATATAAAGTTAAATGAGCCAAGTCATTATGCAAATTTTGTGAAAACTCCTTGGAGAAACACAAATAAAAAATACAGGTGGAAATATTTGTGTAAAGCACCCCGTGTTTGCATGAGTGAGTAAGTCTGCATAGGATGGGTCAAACGGAAACAGTTCCAGAAAGGGCAGGTCTACTCCAGGAAATTGCTGTTCTAAGGATGAAACAATAAACATGTATATTCAACATGAGATAAATGAGGACGGGGGACAGCGGAAGAAACATAATTGAATGAATTTATTTCCAAGTGCCTGCAGCTGTAGCCCTGTGGCATCCGATCCCGTCAGATCTCAGAAGCTCAGCAGGGTCGGGCCTGGTTAGTACCTGAATGGGAGACCACCTGGGAACACCAGAAGCTGTAGGCTTGGGAGAAGGACCTGGCAACCCCCTCCCAAAAATCAATCTGCCATTGAAAACCCTATGAATAGCAGAGAAGCACTGACAACAGTGTTTCCCCTGTTGTACAGAGGGTCGCTATGAGTTGGATACCAACTCAACGGCACCTAACAACAACAATAACAATTTCCAAGTACAAAAATATGGTTAGTTTGCCCTTTATAAGTAACATTTGTTATCTATTATCCAGTGTGTGGGCTGAGGTTTACCTCAATTGGTAGAGCACTTGCTCTGCATACTCTGAGGCTCTGGGTTCAATCCCCAGCACTGCAAAAACGAGGAAAGGACCTGGCACCCCACTCCCAAAACAATTCTGAAAACAATCAGCCATGGAAAACCCTATGAACAGCAAGGAAGCACTGTCATATTGCTGGGCATGGTACAGTGTTAAGGAGTGTTTTGTTCTGTAGTACATGGGGTCACTATGAGTTGGACTCAACTCAATGGCACCTAACAAACAGCAACAACCATGTAAGTACGGGGACTTATACTTTTAAAAATGAGATATAGGGGAGAAAAACTAAAATGTGTATTTGTATTTGCTAGTGTTTGTGTAAACACACCTAAGAAACCAATGCTTTTACCTGGGGAGAACATGGAAACTAAGGAAATAAGGAATTCAGATAGAAACCAAACTTAGGCCTGTAAATCTTTCTATATTTTGAGTATTTTAAATCATGTGATGTTATAACCCACTTTAAAAATTAAATAAAAATATAAATAAGATGATGACACCACATAGCTCAATAGCAAAAAGAACTTCCTAATTAACTGTAGAAACCGAAGATGGAATTTTAACATTCCCATAGACTACAATTAAACTTACGTAAACCAAAAAGCATTGAAGATATTTTATAATATAATTTTTTAATAAAAAAACTCAATAAGTTCTCTTGTTACACACAAAAACCCCAGAGAACAAAAGTAGAAATGCCAATGTTTAAGTCTTGAAAATAAATGTTCCCCTTCATCTTCCTGAGGCAGAAATCTTATAGCATGTAGTAAATCTATTTTAATTACCTTCTTTCTCAGTGCTAAAAACTAATTATTAGGAGTTGATAAGATTTGCTATTTGAAACGTTCAGTTTGACTCTGGTGTCATATGTGTACTTTAAGGAATCTCATAGCCATTTCTGAGCAGGCCACCATTTACTCATGACAGGAAGGCATATCATTAATGACTGGCTTTGGCAGGACGTGTAAGACAGGTGCCACGTGTCACATTTCATGTAAATATTCAAGTAGATTCTCTCTCTTCCAAAATGGCTGTGACCCATTTCTCTCCGTCATCACTGTGCAACCCACAAAATCAATATTAAGGTCAGTAAGCTGAGATTTCGGTTTAGAAACAACTTTGCCTTCTGGGGAAAAGGAAAACTGGCATGTGACATTAACACAGGCAAATTCTGATTCGAAACTAGCCCGTGCCACAGCTTTCCCGAGACTTCAAATTACTTTTATGCATTTTGCAGCTCTTACCATCGCAAATATCAGAACCGAAGGAAATGCAATTCCATCACCCTCACAGGGCTTCTGGAACTCTCCTAGCACACCAATGCTTTTATAGCTTTGCAGGGCCCCCAGGCCATCACTCAAAAAGAAAAGCGCTGCAACTCATATGATAAGCCCGAAGTGTGTCACTGCAACTCCAGCCACTGTAACCACCTCATTACAGGTTCCCAAGGACAGAAAGGACAGTGAAATGCTGGCTCAGCACTCACACCCTTTTCCAGAACCCAGTGGAGGCACCTTATCATCGCCACCGTGTCTCTGTCTGAAATTATGAGGGTGTTTATTTCAATCATGTCTGAAGCCCTAATCCCAAGAGTTCCTGTTTTAAGAAACTCTCTATACACCCCTTTAGCAAGATCCAGCTGGACATTACAGTAGATTAAGGAAAAAGGAAAACATTATCAGGCAGGAGTTTCAGGAGAAAAAAATAGAAAACTAATTTTGTTTTTTGGGGAGTACTAGAGGGTTGAAGCCGGGCAGGGCCTCATGCATGCTGGTCAAGTGTTCTACCATTGGGCTGCACCCACAATCCATTCTTCCTTCCTTCCTTTCTCTCTTCCTTTCTTCCTTCCTTTCTTTAGAGACAAAGTCTCACAAAGTTGCACAGGCTGCCTCTGGTCTCAAAGTTGAGGTTCTTCTGCCTCTGCCTCCCAAGTAGTTAGGATTATAGGCATGTGCCATGTGACCCAGCCTCCCCACACCAGCCCCCGAGGGTTTGGGATTAACCCAGGGCTTTGTGCATGCTAGGCAAGCACTCTACCACAGAGCTACACCCCCAGGTCACTAAAACTACTATTAATAAAATTATAGAGTCCTACTGTGCCCAAAGCAGATCATTTACATACCTTGTCTCTAGTCATTGTTGTTGTTGTTAGGTACCATCAAGTCGTATCTAACTCATAGTGACCCTCATAGGGTTTTCAATGGCTGTTTAGGGATTGCCTTGGGAGTAGATTGCCAGGTCCTTCTCCCATTTTTGCGGTGCTGGGAATTGAACTCGGGACCTCAGAGACTACAGCGTAGCGCTCTACCAACTGAGCTAAATCCTCTAGTCATTATGATGACCTTATTAGGTACAACGTAATATAATCTTCACTTTCAAGATGAAAAATTGTATTCAAGAATGGTAACTGAGACAGTCATGGACTACTGAGAGAACAAGAATTCCAAGACAGAACTGCGTGTTAACACTAATCAGAACACAACAATGACAATAATGTAACTACCAGTAACTAATCAGAACACAGCAATGACAATAATGCAACTACCAGCAACATACAGATTTTGAATTATTTCTTCTCAGCATATACCTAAGCACTTTTAAATGCCTCAAATATTTTAATTTAGTTTCATTTCCTACTTTTCACGATCATAAGGAGTAGGTACAATTATCCGAATCTTACAAAAAGAACTGGGAACAGAGAGCTTAAACACCTTGCTCGAGGTCACAGAGCGAATGGTGAAGTGGCTCTGGAACCTACGGAACCTCATGGCATCAGCACATCCTTAACTACTGTGCGGGACCACCTCTCCAGCCCCTAAAATAAAGCAATGCAATCTTACCACCAGGGAGTAACTCTGGAAAACCTGAAAAATCAATTTGGACTTCATTCTCCATATTTCATCTAAATAGGAGAAAAACTACCTAACAAAATAATTATAAAAGTATTTCCAGGAGTGTATTCTTTTCCTGAAATTCAACCCCACTGATGTCAATCAGGAAACCCTCTGATATCCTAAGGAGCGAAAAGGCAATAATGAATAATTTTCTAAGCAAACAAGAAGTATTATGTAATTCTGGGATGGCCCATGAGAGTATTGACCAAAGGACACTTAAGAGACATTATCGATTATAGAATTAAATAAAAATTCCCTCCCTCTCTCTTTCTCTCCCTCCCTCTCTCTCTCTCTCTCTCTCTCTCTCTCATATATATACATATATATACATATATATATATATATATATATATATATATATATATATTAAAGTTAAGCTTTTCAATGTTATTGGTTTTTAGCATTGTTACATCTAAAATGAAACAGGAAGCAATATGGAACTTTTTCTTCTTAGAACTTGTGTGTTTGAGAGACAGATCCATCAAGTATAAAGGAGAAAACAGAGGTGAACCCAACATGGAAGTAAAAACACAACCTTAATATGCAAGATATTGTTGTTGTTGTTGTTGTCAGGTGCCGTCGAGTCAGTATCCAACTCATAGTGACCCTCATAGGGTTTTCAATGGCTATTTCGGGATTGCCTTGGGAGTGGATTGCCAGGCCCTTCTCCCACTTTTGCGGTGCTGGGAATTGAACTCAGGACCTCTGAGACTACAGTACAGCGCTCTACCAACTGAGCTAAATACCAGCCCACAAGATATTAAGATAAGTGTTTTAGCTGTTCTGAGCAATGCTATCTGGGATAAACAATCATAATATGTGAACTCGGTAACAAAAGGCAGGGGAGATTTGTCAACATGGCTGCAGATCTCCACAGACTCACTAGGCAACTCACAGAGCTACCTGAATGAAAAAGGAACAAGATCCCTGCTTTCTGTAGTGAAATTTTTATATTACCTGGACTAAATCCTTTTGGTTCATGTAAAATCTCAGAAGAAAGGCTTTTGTGTTTCAAATTTTTCATTTTACAAAATAAAATTTAAGTATATAATCGTGTAAGTGGATAACAGACTAGACTGTAGACCTCTTGACTGATTAATCACAAGAAAGTAACAGCTCATCCTTGGGACTATGATATCTGTGTCGACCATAAAATGTAAAATAGGTGTAAATATTTTAAAAGGAGGTCTCTCTATCTGATGCAACTTATTGAGAAGCAGAGTTAGAAAACAATAAGCAAAGTTCAGTCAACGTATAATTTTACTAATTTCCCCTCTGAAGTTTTGAAAGATTGCCAGAGACCTAAGCAAAAGGGGGAATTTTTTTTTTTAATAAGAAAACCCACCTCACAGCCACTGAAAGTAAGAGTGCTAGAGGGAAAACGGAAATAGAAAACTTCAAAGAGATTTTGTAATGGAGGATGCCTTATTCTTGACTGCCTCATCTCAGAGATTAAAGAAGATTTTTAAAGCTGTTCCATGGACACAGAGATCAAACATTTATAAGTGTTTGTCATCTTACAATTCCTAAATTCAAAGGTGGGCCCAAAGAAATAAGAGTAACATAAGGCAGCTAGGGGGAAAGATAAAATTCTTGGGTGAGGGAGGGATAGAGAAAGTGGCTTTGAAGAATATAATCTTTAGAGTACAGGGGAGGAAGAGTATTTCTGAGCAGCTCATTCATCACCCAGAACTCCTAAATGAATCACAAGAACAAGCTATGGAAGGGGAACCAGGCGCAGCCCTAATTGACTTCTGCCGGATTTTACTGACCATTACAGTCATCAAGCATTCGCCTAGCATCAAGCCCACAGCAGTTCAAGATCATCAGGTAAACCTGATCAGGTCTTCTCTTATACAGTGAAAATCTTAACAAATGCTAACAAGTGGGGACTGTCAGATGAGGAGGGAGAGATGGCCCTGATGAGCTTGACAAGTGCACTTTGAGTAAAAGGGCCTAACTAGACAGAACTGGAAACTTACAAGAAGCAGCACAGGGAATTTTGCCATTAAAAGGAATTAAAAATGCAATAGAGAGGACCGTAGTGTCATGAGGACAGGAATGATCAGTGAAGAGGGAAGGTGATCACAAGAGAAGGGAGACACTGCAGAGGCAATGACCCAGCAGTGACCAGCGGACAGGGAATGAGTGCACAGGGCTGGAGCTGACCTTCTAAGGGAGCGCGGCCCACCAATTATGGAGGACAACGGAGGCACCTCCGATTCAGTGCATGAAGTAAGTTCACACAGCCAAGTCGATTTGGTCCAGGAAAATACAGATACTTCTCCTGATGGTCCTAAATAGCTGTGCAGCTCACTAGATTGACAGCCTTTCAAAGGAATGGGCAGTCTCAGTAATCTTTGTGTTCCTAGCACATTCTCAGAACTACCTACCTACCCAGGGTGGATTTACCTTAACTCATGTGGGACTTAGCAGCCAGTGCTGAACTGTGAATACTCATTGTCATGGAGAAGAAAAGGGGTCGTCATGGCCATCACCAATCACCTTCTATCTTCCATCTTCTCTCACTGCACTGCTCTCAGGTGGGGGTGAGGGGCTGTGCGCATGTCCAGCCTGAATGTGCACAAAGTTCTTCTAATTTTATTACCAATGCCAAACTGTAACCCACTTCCTTTTCTGACCTCTCAGACACTCGGTTGTTTACTCAGAACACATCAGCTAGGTCTGATCTTCCTAGGCTATAAGCGATCCGCGCTGCTCTCAGCCATGCTACAGAGTCCCTTAGCGACTGTGGTCCAACCTGCCTCCCAGACCCAGGCGCCACAAACAACTATTTACAAAAAGTCTTTAGAATTTGTACAGGTGTTTAAATTAAGAATGAGATTAGGAGCTAAATAAAATGTAATTCAATTTCCCAAGCCTTTTTTGAAGAGGAAGGACAGCGAAAACAAGTCAAATGTGGAAAATGAGTAGTAGCATTAAAGAATAGAAGCAATGATGAGGAGGGCACTGTGGAGGCAGCTGAGGCTCACACTGTCTTATAAGACCGATGTTTACTAAATAGGCAAACACAGGTCCTATACTCCCAAGTGTGGGCTGGGGTTTGGCTCAGTTGGTAGAGTGCTGCTCTGCACTGAGTCCATGGGCTCCATCCCCAGCACTGCAAAAATGGGCGAAGGATGCAACAATCCACTCCTGAAACAACCAGCCATGAAAACTCTAGAAAGGTCGCTATGAGTCGGACCCGTCTGGACGGCACCTAACAACAAACAACAGACTCTAAAGTGGCTCATCTGCTCCCTAAATTTCTTTCCCAACTTTAAATATTTTTAGTAAGATAGATTATGCTTACTAAATCTGCTAAAATGGGACAGAGATACAAATTTTTAGCCAGGCATGGTGGTACATGCCTGCCATCCCAACACACTCAGGAAGCGAAAGCAGGAGGATCACCAGTTCAGGGCCGTTCTGGACTACATGGCAAACTCCGGGCCAGCCTCAGTTACCCAGTGAGGCCCTGTCTCAAAAAAAAAAAAAAAAAAAAAAAAAAAAACCAACCAACAATGACAAAAATGTTTAATCTCAAAAAATTCTGTGAATAGCAAAAATTGTTGCAAAGAGTCTTTCTCTGCAACAGCATGCTAAAACTAACTGGGAAGGGTTTTTACTAACAAAAGTGTCTGATTAGACAAAATAATGCAATACATTGTATCTATTGTAACAATACTATTCACACCACTATAAGTGAGACTCTTAGCATTTCCATTATAAAAACCTGTTTTCAACTATGCCACCTGCTATCCATTAAAAAAAAAAAAAGTTCTCCCATAGCTTTCAAGTGTTGATCCTGGAAACATCCCACCAGCACTC
Source organism: Pedetes capensis (assembly GCA_007922755.1). Lineage (NCBI taxonomy): Eukaryota > Metazoa > Chordata > Mammalia > Rodentia > Pedetidae > Pedetes > Pedetes capensis. The sequence goes on from VMDO01003481.1 coordinate 137,085, forward strand.
CCACTGAATGTTTTTGCTGGGTAGATTATCATGCAAATATCTCAAGAGTGTATTTTGTCTTTCTACATTGCACTGGTCTGATTCAAACATCAGGGTTTTCATCTGCAACCAAGGATCACAGAAACATTGGAGAAACACATCAATGAGTACTGTAAGTCAATGTGATACAATCTTAATACATAAAGAACATTACTCACATCAAAAATAGGAGTGATAGATATTTATGATACTCAATACTGATAAATGCTTTCATCTGACTCAAGGAGGAAAAAACATTTAACAAGGTAAAATGAGACAGAGAAATATGGAAATGAAGGAGGAAAAGGAGCTAAATGTATAGTAAGAAAAAGCAGCATGCAATATGAACAGAAAACCAAAAAAAATTGAGCTAAAATATCCTCTATCTACCCTCTCTAAGTAGAGTACCTACTGAACAAATGCTGAAATGTAAGGCAAAATTTATTTTTTTAAAAAATCCCTCAAAAAAGAAGTAAATATTTTATATTTCTAATAAAGTTTACTAAAGGCTTTCTTACTACAAGGAGCTCTTACTCTCTTGAATATTTTATCCTGAAAGTTGTTGTTCTTAGGTGCCATCAAGTCAGGTCCGACTCACAGTGACCCTCACAGGGTTAACAACGCTACTTTGGGAGTGGATTGCCATATCCTTCTCCTGTTTTTTTTCTGGTGCTGGGGATTGAACTGAGAGCCTCAGAGAGCCCAGAGCAGCACTCTACCAACTGAGTTAACCCCCAGCCCTTATCCTGAATAGCAGAGTATTACTTGGAAAGTCTTTAAAACATCCTTAAACATAAGTCTGTTTGACCTGAAGAACTACGCTGAGTAACAGGTCTATGGAAGCCTGAAGGCGGCCCCTGATCCAGTCCCCTGACTCAATAAAAACTGCAGCAAAGGCTGCACCCAGATAACCCTGACTTAACTCCTACAGCTACAGCCTCCCACTGGCAAATATTAGACTTCACTGTAAACAAGCCTTTGAGATATTACTCTTTTTAGAAAGCACTCCAAGTGGTTACGGGAACAAGATCAACATATGCTTCCTCAGGAGGAAAGACAAAACCAGCTGTTCTTTCAGCATGAGCGTGGGCACCTGGGACAAAACACCCAGTGACCACACCATCAGTGGATTCAAGATAGGCTAGATCTTCCCGGATGTGATGATGCCCACCTGGAATCCCAGCACCGGGGAGGCAGAGGCAGGAAGACTCACTCAGTTCAAGCCCAGCCTGGGTGACACAGTGAGACCCTGCCTCAAAAAAAAAAATTAGTAAGAGCTGAATTTTGAAGTCAAATGGCTCCGAAGTTCAGTATACCGCGTCACACAATTCAAGAAGTAGTACTAGAGAGGAAAATCCCCATGTGTCAGCCTGTTGTGCTGCGGGGCTTGGGTATTGCTATGACGCCAAAAGCTATGCCACCGGTATGACACATATGTGTAGGGCCACCCATGGTGGACAGGTTTCAGCTGAGCTTCCAGACTAAGACTAGGGAGAAGGACCCAGCAGTCCACTCCTAAACAATCAGCCATTGAAAACCCTATGAACAGCAGAGAAGCATTGTCAAATACAGTGCCGGAAAATGAGCCCCCCAGGCTGGAAGGTATTCAAGAAATGACTGAGGAAGATTTTCCTGTTCAAAGTAGACTTGACCTTAATGATGGGAATGGAGGAAAGCCCCTGGGACCTCCTTTTGCTGATGTGGCATCACCCAAAAATGAAAAGAAACACAGTAGTTGCAACAATGGGCTCAAACATAAAAAGATCATGTGCGTGACTCAGTGTTGGGTTGTGTTTCATTCTGTTGCATAGAGGGTCCCTATGAGTCAAACATGACTCAACAGCACCTAACAATGAGAGAGGAAAAATCCTTTTGTGGAAGTTGTACTTGAGAATTTAAATAAAATTGCTTCACAAAAAGTTGGGAGGAAATTATCATTTTTTAATTATTTCATGAAATTCAACTTTAAGTATGTCCATATAACTTAAATATAAGGATAATTTGCAATTCCACTTTTATTCCTAAAGTTTATAGATTCAAGTTAGCCAAAACACTTTAATCTCCATTGGGAAAATGGAAGTGTCACCTTATATGGGGATTATCTGTAATTACCACCTGCAGTAATATCCCTTGATACATGTTTCACATTTGAAAAGACACCGAAATATATTGGACAGTTAAGCAACACACTATATTTTACCTCAAAGAAATGAAAAGACCTCCATAAAATGGCTTGTGGGAAAACAATAAGAATATTCTTATGAGTTGTTTTTGTTGTTGTTGTTGTTGTTGTTGTTGTTGTGTGCCCTCACATCATGTCCGACTCATAGCAACCCTCATAGGGTTTTCAATGGCTGATTGTTTCAGGATTGCCTGGGGAGTGGATTGCCATGTCCTTCTCCCATTTTTGCAGTGGTGGGGATCGAACTCGGGACCTCAGAGACTGGAGAGCAGCGCTCTACCAAATGAGCTAAATCCCAGCTCTCTTATGAGTTAGATTCATAAAATACTTACTCTTCAAAACTCCATTGTGCATTTGCTATATGTCTGTTTCTGAATATGTTTATCTATATATGTATACGTGCATGTTTAAAAAAGGAGGCGCTTAACAAAAATGAGGTCCACAAGATAACTCTGCTGTATTTGTCCAACCATGCTCAGTCCTTAGCACGCATTTCATGTATGTACAGCACTCTGAATAATACCCAGCACACAGGAAAAGCTAAAGGAAGTTTCAGATAGTAACATGCAATGCTCAACAAAAAATGGGTATTAAAGGCTGTGACATTATTTACTGACTTGAATCTCCAATTTCAAAATATTTATTATAAATTATACAGAAGTAAAATAATACCAAAACCAGACGCCATATTCTAACAATTACTGTAGGCAGCTGGCACAAGCTGCAAATCTCCCACAGCTGAATTCTGAAGGCTGCTATGGAAGCTCTTTACTGACCCTGTAGGTTGTCACATTCCTAGGGTCACTTTAACACTGACATTTAGTGAGGAGCAGCATTAAAAATGAAGGCTAAGGAAATTCATGATAAATTAAGAACCAACCCAATGGACAGAATTTTTCTGTACTTACCTGAAGTCTAATAAAAGGAATATCTGATGTGTCCAAACATTAGATTAACAAGGGTCTTAAAAGAATACTTTATAAGAAAGAATAAAGGACAGAGCTTCATCTGTGTGGCACCCACAGCATCTTTTACATAGTAAGTACACACTGAATGGCCACGATAAAAATGACTCATTACAAAATTCATGGTATTATAAGGCTTCTTACCAAAAAGATATAAGCAGCAAACCTTACGAGTTGTTGTTGGGTGCCATCAAGTTGAGTTCGACTCACAGAGAGCCTATGTACAACAGATGAAGCACTCCCGACACTATGCCATACTCAACACTGTCAGTGCTTCTCTGCTATTCATAGGGTTTTTTTGTTTTTCCGTTTTTTTGTTGTTGTTGTTTGCGGTACTGGGGGTTGAACCCAAGGCCTCATACTTGCATGTTTTGCAAGTGCTAGACCACTGAGCTGTCCCGCCTCATTTTTTTACTTTTTGAGACAGGGTCTCACTAAATTATGCAGACTGCCTCTGGTCTCAAATTTGTGATCCTCCTGACTCCGCCTCCGGAGTCACTGGGATTACAGGCAAGCACCACTGCTCCCAGCTCTATTCATAGGGTTTTCAATGTCTGATTGTTTCAGGATTGTTTCAGGAGTGGGTTCCCAGGTCCTTCTCCCATTTTTGTGGTGGTAGGGATCAAACCCAGGGCCTCAGAGTGCAGGGCAGCACACTACCATCTGAACTAAAATTACTTCTTTGCAAAAGAATTATGTACCAAGAGCAACATTCCCAAAAGAGGACATATACAAAGGATGCAAAAAAAGATATGTATATTTTAAGGAAAAAACTGTATGAACATCATACTACTCAATATATACCAATAACAAAAGATGGCTCTAAGTCACGTTTGACTTCTGCAATTGCAGGAGATGCTCCAAATGGTTATCAGGCAGAAGCAGCAGCACCGGTGGCCGCGCAAGCCCTCCCAGATCTGCAATTGAGTCCATCACAAAGAGATCCGCGTGTCTCAAACATCACCAATGCGTGCAATTGTGAGGCGTGTAGGAGGTTCTGTTGCCTACTCAAGCCTCCATGGTCGTCCTTCCACACATTCTCAAATTTCAAACACCACTTCAAAATGGTCTTTTGCACCTCGAAAAACAACCATGATTCTGCCATTGTCTTTGACTGTCCTCCCTGTCCATTGGTGGCATTAGAATTCATTTGATTGGCGCCATCTTTTGTGGGAACATCACAGTACACATTGCTACCATAATTCAACTTTGAAAATACAAAGATAACATCTCAAAGTGTGTGTACACATTTTTTTGGTACCCTGAGTATTTTTATTAAAATACAAATATAAGATAACCAGCCTTTTTTTTCAACAGAAGCCTGAGTTTAAAAAGTAAACATGTGTTATCAACACACCATTCAAGGTTTTCACAGCAACCAATGTTCCTGGTTAGTAAGAGGCAAGCCGATGACCTACTGTGTCAAGGGTAAAGCTACAAATGCATCTGAGCTTCTCTTGGAAAAATTGACAAATGCATTTTAATATGCAAAAAGGAAAAAAAAACTTGTGTGTGTGGTGGTACATGTCTGAATCCCAGCAACTCAGGAGGCAGGTACAGGAGGATCACAAGCCCAAAGCCCATATTAACTTAGCCAGATCTTGTCTCAAAAACAAAAAGGAAAACATGGGCTGAGGGTGCAGCTCAGTCCTAGAGCACTTACAAAGCACATGTGAGGCCCTGGGTTCAAACTCCCCAGTACCAAAAAAAAAAAAAAAAAAAGTAAACACTGAGAAAGTACAAATGAAATTGACCTAACCATGAGCGGAAGGCGAAGATGCCCCTCCCCCTCTACACAAGACCTAGGGCACAATGTACAAAAGGAGAATGTACACTATCAAAATGTTTTGTTGAATCATAGCTAGGAAAGAAGACAGCCAAAAATCGCCTCCTTGTAACCTGGAAAGCAGAGCTTGGTAATAAAAGATAAAGGAACTTCGTCTGTAACAGAAGTAAAAAGAGGCGCTCCATGAAAGGGAAGGGGGCTCCATGCCCCTGAGGGCCCAAGTTTGGGGAAGAGCCCAGCCCAGCTGCGTGGATAAGCCATGGCAACCACAGCATGCCCTCGACCCAGGGAGCACCATGAGCAATCCCACCTAAGACCTTCTCAGGTTCTTCTGTGTCGCAGGCCAAACAGACAAGTGGACGCCTCTGCCAGGCTCACTCAGAAACCAGACGGCCAGAATCTGTACTCCAACCTTCTACCAGTTAATTCCTACATATGTTATTAAATTCTCATAATCCTATGACTCTATGAAACTGATACTATTCTCATAACAAACTACTAAATGTCATGGTCCTTCTGGGGGCTCGAAAATAACTGAAATCCCACGTGAAATTCACAAATGTCAAGGTCCCAATGCAGGTAGGTGTGCCCAATCTTTCTGAGTACAAGGACCCCAAGCAGTAATGTAACATTCTGAGTTGCCATTATCCAACTCAGCCATACATGTACTCAGGGATTCTTCCCACAGTCTCTCACTCC
>VMDO01003482.1:0-56335 GCA_007922755.1 Pedetes capensis
AGCAAAAACCTCAGGCTCCATGCGTCTACACCTGCAGAGTCCAAATGCGGTATTCTATGTGGCTCTTTAAATCAAATAAAATTAAAACCCAGCCTCTCAGTTGCATTTGCCATACATCCAGTGCTCAAGTGTAGAAAAGTATAGAAGAGTAGAAAAGTCTAGAAAAGTTCCATCATCACAGGAAGATTTTTGAAAGCTGAGTTCTAAACCCTTGATTACCTTGCCTGAATCTCTCTCTCCAGTTATTTGGGGGGTAAAGTAGGGTCATGAGAGAAGGACGTGGCAACCCACTCCCAAGGCAATCCCGAAACAACCTGCCATTGAAAACACTATGAGGGTCGCTATGAGGCAGACAGGACTTGACAGCACCTAACAACAACAACAAAGTAGGGTCATTTGGTGCAGAAAGAAAAATTTATCTTCTTTACTGCATCATAGTAGCAAAAAGTAACAGAGCTGTAAAAAATTAGTTCAGTGGCCTGCCTGCCCACCTGACTAGATTCCACGTGAATGGCATATGGCCAAGAGCAGGAGTAAAACTATAAAACGGGCGTGAGCATTACCATTCAGGATTCGCGATGAGTCATCCCCTGAGGTGCTGGGTGGACAGTGGTGGAGAACTGAATTTGCAGGTGAGGAATGGAAATGCAAGTCCCGTGGAATTACAGCCACGTTTCACCCTGACACGGTGACAACAAGACTCCGGTAAGGGACGGACCTGCCAAGGGCAAGGTTGAGTGCATACGCTTCCTTCCCTTTCATGTTTTCTGCCTGAAAATGTGGGGGGCAGAGGAGAAGTGTTGTCCAACTCTCTGCTTCTCAAGTCTAAGTGATCGTCCAAGGCTTGAGAAACACAGTGGTCAGGCCTCTCCTGCTCCAGGTTCCTACTGGCTCCGAGCAGAACTTGGGCTTCTGACCTGGACCAGGTCCTTGTCAGCCAGAGCTGCACACACTGAGGCAGTGGGAGGTCCTAATCTGGGCCATTCCGTGCCAAAACACTTGGATTCACTGGGGAAGAAAATAGTAAATAAAGTTGAGGATTAGTAACTTACATGCCGCAGCCTCAGTGTCAACGAGTGGGACAGTATTTGCTCCTGACCCTACGGGCCTTGGGTATATAAAGATGGAAGAATAAATTAATTGCACTTTTCATGTTCTTGCTCTTGGTAACTGTCCGTGCTGTTGGTCTGGTTGGGATTTCTTTCTCTTCCTGCCCACATCCAGTCTTGGCCGGTTCCAGCCTGTCTCCCCTCTCTCTACAGCTCAACTCCCCTGACCTGTGTCCTGGATGCCTCCACCCTCTCACTGGAGCAAATGCAGTGGCCCCTCACTGGCCTCTCTGCCATCTCTTTTGCCTCACTCAGCTGGACTTCCCACAACACAGCAAAGGAGCTCTGGCCACGTCCGTGGCCCACCGTGGTCCTTCCTGCTTCCGTGCCCACGGTCGCTCTTTCAGAATACGGCATGCACTGAAGGCCAAGGCGCTGCCGCAGACGGCCAGGTGCAGCTCCAGGAACTTTCGCATAACAAGCCAGCCCTGCCCCGCCAGCCCCAAGACCGAGAACAGGCACGCACGTGCACCCAAGCGTCCTCCCACTTATGGTGCCATGGCGCAGCTTGTCACACTTGGAATTTTCTGAAAGTGGGCTCCACACCACACGCTCCTTCCTACTCAGCCTGTTTCGCTCAATGCCGATGAAGAGATTCCTCTGCGTTGGGCGCACAGTAGGAACGTCTCCAGTATCCGCTGCTGCATGATACGCTGGGCAACCAGCACATTGACGGTTTTCAGTAATGGCTGCTGCGTGATTATGGAGTCAGACGAGTCCTCTTAAAAGCCTTGGTCAAAATAACGGGGTCCTATGACCGAAGCGATGTGCCTGTAGCCCTCACACCTCTCTTCCCAGAGTGACTGCAAGCCAGAAATCATCTTCATTCCAACTTCATTTGAAGGGGAGATGAGCCACGCCCACAAGTTAACCCTTCGGCCCACGAAGCTGTGCGCAGTGAAAGTCGAAACAATGCTCCCCTGGGGATCTGCACTGAGCCCTATTTTTGGAAACCACACAAGGAAACTTTAGATTTGTGTCCCTCCTTCTTCTCTTGTCCCCCAGAAAGCTGACGGGGCTTGGGCCAGAGGCGTTACGCTCCTTGGAAGCAAACAGCACATACCATACCTAAGTGACTTCGACGTGTGGCTGAAATCATCCTGCTGCCAACACAGTCCCAGCAGGCAGAAGCTGGAAGCCTAGAGCAGGAGCATGGCTGCCTCCAGGGCTCCGCACCAAGCCCGCTACCTACTCTCTGCCCTGCATCAGAAATGCATTTGGCATAAGAGGTCTTTATCCCAAGGATTATTAAGAAATGAGGTCTCCACCACAGTACACCCTGGGTAGGTAACACACAGCACTCTCTTTAGAGGGGACAAGAAAATGTAAATCTGAAACAAACTCTGCAACGGGCGCGGAAACCTGGAGCACGCTTCCCTTGACTGGAACGCACACCCACCCCTTGGAAAGAGGGTTCACCTCTTGCCGTGCTAATACCTTTAACCTTGTAAGGACCACAGCACTGGCTTTTTAAAACCAGTAACGTAACCATTTTTCCAGAGAGACGGATGAGCTTCCACCGCGTGCGTGCCAAAGCCTCCCTCTCACGGACATCCTGTGGGACTCGGAACTATTCAGAGTGCAGGAAGTAGTTAATTTAGTTTGAAGCCAAGAGAGAAAAATATTTGCTGTTGCAAAAACAAAGGAATGGAACCAACGTGTGGGAGTGCGGGTGCTCCCTCAGAAATCAGCACCCCGTCTGATTTCCCGGGAAGAGGCGCCCTTGCCATCTGGCTTCACGGCAGAGCTGTCCAGCCCAGCAGGAGGTGGCATCAAAGTAAGTAGAGAAAGGCTTCCTAAATGGTCACCACAGAGCTTGCCCAGGAGGGCAGAGGAGGCGGAGGGCCCGGGACACCAGGACTCAGCGCCGCCTTCTCTGTTCGCCTGAGCTGTGGGCTAAATTGTGTCTCCCCAGAAGAGGCCTGTTGAGGTCTTCCCTCAGCACCAGTGGATGTGGCCTTATTTGGAAAAGGGTCTTTGCAAGGCCATGACGGTCAAGAGAAGGTCGTACTAGCATCGAGCAGGTCCTGGTCCAATATGACTCGTGTCCTTAGAAGAAGAAGAAAGGCACCCAGAGGGAGCTGGCCACGTGAGGACAGAGACTCGCCAGGAGAAAGCCATGCCACAGAGGCAGAGGTCAGAGTGCCACGGCTGCAAGCCATGGGACACCACGGAAGCCAGAGGAGCCAGGAAGCGTCCTGCCTCGTCTCAGAGGGGCAGGGCCCGGGTTTCACCTCCACTGGGACACCCAGCCTCGGGGCTGTGAGGAAATGTATTTCTGCTGGCAGAAGCTACGTTGAGGCACCTGGTTAGGGAGCCTGGAGAAACCACAGATTCCCCCTCCCACCTCCTCGGCCCTCCCAGTAGGGGAGTCAGAGGAAGGGGTTTGTGGCGGGTGTGAGCACACAGATGGGTGCTCAAGTCCTGTTCTTACGCTGTAAAATCAATACGAGAAGAAAGACTAGAGGGATCACGGGAAAAAGGTTATGTAAGGCTGCAGACTTGTGTTTCTTTTCTCTTCTCTCTCATTTAATGTATGACAAATCTTTGTTAAGGTCAATTGAAACAAGAATGCAGAATCCAGCTTGATTGCTCCTGTTGTTGCGGGGTGACCCTCCATGCTGGTTTCCGCTGCCTTGTGAGTGGAGGCCAGATCTTCAGTGCTCTCAGCCCGCCGAGAGCTATTGCTTCTTTCAGTAGTGGAGCGTCCTGGCTTCCCTTGAAGATTCGTGCCAGTGGCCGGCGCCTCGTTCCCCTCATCAGCCCTGCCCAGAACAATGTTTGATGATTTTCCATGTCAGTCGTCCTCGGGGTCAATGGGAGAAGGCAGTGATCCTGAGGCCACCCTACTCATTCCCTGGATGCTTTGAAGCTGTGTCTGCTTTTGGTTTTCTGCAGTTTCACCATGAGGTGCCCTGCTGGGAACTTCCTTTTATTTAAACCACTTGGAATATATTGCGTTTCTTTTTTTTCTTTTCTTTTCTTTTCTTTTTTTTTTTTTTTTGCAGTACTGGGGGTTGAACCCAGGGCCTCGTGCCTGCATGCTCTGCAAGTGCTGGACCACTGAGCTGCACCCCCAGCCTATTTTTTTTTTTTTTTTTTTTTAACTTTTTGAGACAGAGTCTTGCTAAGTTACACAGACTGCCTGTGGTCTCAAACTTGTGATCCTCCTGCCTCTGCCTCCCGAGCCGCTGGGATTACAGGCGTGCACCACCACGCCCGGCCTCTATATTGTTTCTTGAATCCATACTTGGATGCCATTCATTAGTCCTGGGAAATTATCTGCCTTCACTCTTTCAACTATTTCATCTTCTCCACTCTCTCACTCTTCTCATTTGGGGATTTTAGTTAAGCATAGGATAAATTTTTGTACCGTATGTCCTGTGGCTCTTACATTTAGGCAGTGTTTTCCATGTTTTGTCTCTCTGTAATGACTTTTGGATGTACTTCTGAACATTTCCAGTTCATTACCTCTCTCTTTGCTTGTATATAATCTGGTCTTAAACCTGTCCAGTGAACTCTTAATTGAATTATTGTACATTTTCCTTCTAATTTTTTAGATTTTTCGGTTCCCTTTTTGTGGTTTCTAATTCCATGTCCATATTTTTTAAGCTTGACTCAATCTCTTATTGCATGGTAAATATATTAATATACAGACTTCTAGCTGAGCAAATGGTACACACCTGTAATCCCAGGGACTCAGGAGGCTGAGGAAAGAGGATCACAAGCGAGAAGCCAGAGGTAGCATTTATAACTTAATGAGACCCTAATTCAAAATAAAAAAATTAAAAATGGGCTGGCTGTGCAACCCAGTGGCAGAGTACTTGCAAAGTGTGTGCTAGGCCTTGGATTCAACCTGCAAGTACCATAATAGTAATAATAACAGTAACATAGGCTTCTTCTGGTTATTTAGTAGCTGGAGCGGCTGTAGTTCTGCTTTTGGTGTCTGTTGTTTCTGTCCAGTCTCACTTAGGGAGGTTGGTCTCCTTGTGTCTGGTAATCTTTGACTGTGTACTCATGTTGTATTTTTTTAAGTATCTGAAGTCATTTCAGGCCCAAGACAATGCTGTTTCCTTTAGGGAAGATCTTTGTTTGCTTCTGTGGCTCACTGGGGAGAGGCAGCACTTTGGAACCACCTGAAATGAAAGTCCAACCTTGAGGATTTCCTGGCTGCCTTGTTAATATAAAATAGGGTTGTCATTGGGTGTGGTGGTACAGACCTGTAATCCCTGCCTCAGGAGATGGAGGCAAGACATTGCAAGTTCAAGGCCAGAGGCAGCCTGTATAACTTTGTGAGACCTTGGCTCAAGATAAAAAATAAAAAAGGAGCTGGGAGTGCAGCTGGGTAGTAGAGTACTTGCAAAGCATGTGCAAGACCCTGGGCTGAACGGCTGAAAAGCAGGGGCTGCAGGCCTATGGCAGGCTGGATTGCACCAGCATCCCTCATTCTGTGGGCGAGCCCTTCATGGACAGGATGTCAACTCAGAGTGGGTGCTGGCTTACCACAGTCCTCAGCGTGGTGGTTCCCACATTTCTGCTTTTGTCCCTTGATCTAATGATGTCATCAAAAGCATAGTTCAGGTTCAGCCATTGCTTTCTGTTCATTGATGCCCATAAGACCCAAAGCAACCCCACGTCTGCAGGCTCAGATCTCGTCCCCATTGTGGTAACTTCCTACTGTCCTTTTAATTCTCTTGCTCCTGAGCAAAGGCTCGCTGCCCAACCCTCATGGAAGCCAACACTATGGCGCTGGGTTTTGTAAGAAGAGAGAGCTGTTCTTGAAAGCTGGTCACAAGGAGGCATGAGGTGTGCGCAGATCTGCCTCCCATCCATTGGTAGTAAGGGAATTCAGGGGAAAGGGGAATGGCTTGTTGATTGATGGCAAGGAGGGGATTTAGGGTTCTATTGTGCAGGCATGGATGGTAATTTGTGGGGCACACTCCTCCCATTCTGGCCCAGATGTTCGGACAGGTGGTACTGCCACACACAGAGATACTAAACACAATTTACTCGGGACCCTTGGGTGAGGGGCGCAGACTCCTGCGGCCATCACATCGCCAGTGGAGATGGGAGAAAGGAAAAGCCTCAGGCACTTTTGCCTTCCAGGGACAAACATCCGTGTTGGTGGTCTCAGTGGTAACGAGGAGACAGTTCTTGCTTCTTTGGTGGTCAGACGGAGAGAGAGTTCTTGTCTAGTTGGTGGTTGGGCGGAGAGAGAGTTCTTTCCTTATCGAAGGTCTGGGTGAGAGAGAGCGAGAGAGTTCTTTCCTCCTTGGTGGTAATGGCCGAGAGAGAGAGAGTTCTTTCCTTCAGGAAGGTCCGGGAAAGAAAGAAAGAGCTGTGTCCTCACCGGTGGTCTGGGTGAAAAAAAAAGAGGGAGCTGCCACAGTGCAGCTCCTTATATAGCTCACCCACAGAATGGCCTAAGCCAATCAGCTTTGAGTCCAATTGTCCAATCAGGTTCAGGGGATTTGTGAAGGGTTTTGTACAAACATCCAACCAAGTTACTTTCATTTTCCCTAGATTTCTAATTTACAAGCCAGATCTTCAAAAGCCATTTTCCTAGTTTGGGGGTTTTTGCCAATTTCCTCCCAGTTTCCCCCTACAGTAATTAAGCAAATTATGGGTCACACGTTCCTTTTCAGGGGAGTTAGTGTGTTCTGCATAGGTGATGTTGAGCTCATGACATCAAAAGATGGTTGCCTGGGAGAGCAGGCTTCTGGGCATGATCAGTGGAGACAGCCAGGTTTTAGCTGGTCTCTGGTAGGTTCTAGAGCCTTTCCTGCAAAACAACATCAAAGGGCTTTGCTACTTGATTAATTTATACCTGATTTCTAGCCTCTCCACTGTGATGCTTTAAAACCTAATTTTTGCTTATTTTACATTTTGCCTAGTTTCTTGGATTATCTTCTGGGAGAGTTATTGCAAACCACCTTGTCTGCTATTCCTAGAAGTAACTGGTCCCTCTGTAAGAAAGTCAAGTGTAGATAAAGATGGATTTATAGAGATTTTTCATGGAGAAAAGGTCTCCCAAAGCCCTTTAAAATTTGCCAAGTAATGGAGCTTCACGCATATTAACCTATTTAACACTTATTGCAGCTATTTCAGATATTATACTATTATTATCTGCATTTTAACAATGAGGAAATTGTATCCCAGAGACACAGGATAACTTTACCAATAGCACACAATGGTCAAAGGGCATAGCTATGGCTGAAACCCAGGTCTATCTAACTTCAGAGCACATTCTCTTTCTCTCTGCATTAGCGACAGGATGGAAAACAGATATTTTAATCTATGTTCTGTGCAAGCAGAAGAGTTCTTTCAGAGATGAGTGGCAACCATGAACAGCCAAGAAACAAATGGATAAAATATGCTCCTCCTGCAAATTCTGTACAAATTACTTCAACCATAAAATTTGACAGCTTGTAAATAATGGCTTCAGAAACCTAGAGAGAAGAGAAGTAAAATTAATCTAGAGGCAGACTGTCCCACGTCTGTAGCTGCAACCCCCAATCCTCTGCTTCCCAACCCATAACAGCATTCATAGATATTTGCTTCATTTCAATTCTCTTTCATTCTCTGTCAATGTGTAAACGAAGGAAGACTTATAACCCAAATGTCTATTTATTTTAGGAAGTATATAGGATCAAAAGCAAGTTTACATTTTTTAATCAGAGAAACTTGTTTATATGTTAGCAAGCACAAAGCAGTATGGGATGATAATGAGTAACTAGGCATTAACTATTTAAGTATTTACATGCTAAACTAAAATTTAATGTAATCTGACCCCAAAATAACTCCCAAATTGCCTTAGATAGTAGGCTTAGAAGAATATCATAATGCATTTTTATCATTATTTTAACACATAAAGCAATCAATCTTTTTTGTGCAAAACACTGAGTTGAAACACACATTCCAGAAAACTACTAAAAACAATAATTAAAAATTCTTATTCACTTCTGTTTGGAGATTTGCTGTGTGAGCCTCCCACAAGGCAGCCCCCTGCATTGTTTTTCTCTAAAACTCTTCCAGTAAACAGCAGTGTGTGAGGCAAATCTGCAAACCTGTTGGAGAGCAGCCTGTCCTGGGATCCTGTTGGGATGCAGGCGCGGTGGGGCCATGGTGAGGCCCGAGTCGGCCCCTCTAAGGCGCTTCCAGCTGTTGAACAGGTTGCTGCTCATGGAGGACTTCATTTTCAAGATGCCAGGTTCAGAAGGAGAGCCCTTGAATAGCGTAGGGAGGATACTAGAAAAATCCAGTAATTGCACCAATAAAAAGAGAGTGTTCAATCATGTTCTAATCATTCTTTAAATGTAAGTAAATTTATCTACATGAGCTAGATAAGACTTAGTTCAGCACTGGTCTTTTAATGTAATTTTTATCATTGCAAATGTCTATCTAACCAGCATACAAAGCACATTTTTTTCAGATTTTGTATTGATATTCAGAACTTTAGTTTTTGAAATATCCCATGGAGGGTAGAAGAAGGGTAGAGGACAAAGTCTCAAAGACTTTGCATCTCATCAGAAGAGGGTGAAAGAGGCATGCACACGTGCACACATTAATGTGTGTGTGTGTGTATTTTGTACCTACAAATGATGGTAAATGGAAAAATATGTCGCCATGCCAATTATAAAAATTACAGGGGAAAATGTCCTCACAGTCAGTGCAGAAACACTTGACCCCAAGAAACAGCTGAGTGGCCTCTCCCTGAATGGCTCAGCCAACCAAGGACTTACAAAGGCACCTGTGCAGGGCTCAGAGTGACAGATGCACTTAGGCCCACTGGTATAGCCTGGCCCCACTCTAGCCCATAGACAGTGGTGTGTATCCCACTTCCACTGCCAGGCAGGCCACACTGCACCTGCCCAGGCCCACCAGGGTGTCCTCACCCCATATGATCTATGGAATATGGTGACCACCACACTATACCCAAAGCCACCAGCAAACCTACTCTAAGGGAGTTGCATCCCTGATATCAGAGAAACCCATGCATCCGAGGCCACTTTGATATACACAGGAACCACTAGTGTTAATCACAGCTGCAGAAGCTACCTAGAGCCCACACTAGTGCACTCATCTGACAGCAAAGCCAAGGTAGCCTACCAAAACAACACCCTGGACACATCACCAGGAGAAAATCTCCACCACACAAGCCTCCCTATAAATCTGAGAGAGGCAACTGATCTGCCAGATGTACAAATATCAATGCAGGTACAAAAGAAACATGAAAAAGCAAAGTACCATGAGACCTCCACAAGAACACAATAACTCTGTAGCAACAGTATGAAAGGAAATAAATCCCTGAAATATAATTCAAATTAATAGTCTTAAGGAAACTCAATAAGAGAAAGTACAGACAATTCAATTAAATTAGGAGAATAAATCACGATTAGAATGAGAAATTCAGCAAAGAGATAGAGGTCACAAAAAGGAATCAAACCAAAATCTTAAAGCTGAAGAAATTAATAAATAAAATAAAAAACACAGTTGAGAGCTTCATCAGCAGACAATATCAGGCAGAAAAGAATTTCTGAGCTTAAAAACAGACCTTTTCAAATAATCCAATCAGAAATAAAGAAAGAAAGAAAGAAAGAAAGAAAGAAAGAAAGAGAGAGAGAGAGAAAGAAAGAGGGAAGGGAAGGGAAGGAAAGGAAAGGAAGAAGAAATTTAATAGTGAAAAAAAGCTTACAAGACTTATAGGACATTGTTGAATAAGCAAAATTTTATATTATGGGTGGTCCAGAAAGACAAGTAGAAAATGCATAACTTATTTCACAAAATAATAGCTGGAAACTTTCAAAATCATAGAAAAGGTGTAGACAAATAGGTCCAGGAAGATTAAAGGACCCCAATTACATTACAACAAATAAAGTCCACTTTGGGGTATGTAATAGTCAAACTTTCAAAAGTCTAAGACAAAGAGAGAACTCTAAAGACAACAAAGGCATCAAGTCACATATAAGGGAACTCCATCAGATCAATAGCAAAATTTTTTAATAAAAACCACATAGGCCAGGAGAGAATGGTATGAATGGTACATTTCAAGTTCTGAAACACACACATGCGCACACACACACATACACATACACACCCAAGAATACTATACCCAGCAAAGCTATCTTTCAGAAATAGAATGAGAAATACTTTGCAAGATAAGCAAAAACTGAGGGAATTCATCATTCCTAGAGCAACCCTACAAGAAATTCTTAAGTGAATTCTATGTCTGAAAGCAAAAGGATGAAAACTACCATCATGTAAATACACAAAAGTATAAAACTCATTAGTAGTGCAGATATATGGAAGACAAAGAGATCAGAATCAAACTTTATCAGTATAGAAAACCACTAAGACACAAAGGTGAAAATAAGAGGAACAAAGGATATCCAAAACAAGAAAAATCAACACAATAACAGGAATAAGTCCTTACCTATCAATTGTTGTTGTTGTTGTTAGGTGCCGTCAAGTCGGTATCCGACTCATAGCGACCCTCATAGGGTTTTCAATGGCTGAGTGCTTCGGGATTGCCTTGGGAGTGGATTGCCAGGCCCTTCTCCCATTTTTGTGGTGCTGGGACTTGAACTCGGGGCCTCAGAGACTGCAGCGCAGCGCTCTACCCGCTGAGCTAAATCCCAGCCCTTACCTATCAATAGCAATGTTAAATGGAAGTGGATTAAACTCCTCAAATTAGACTTTCTGATATATTTTTAAAAGACCCAGTGATATGCTGCCTACCAGAAACTCACTTATGGGAAAGACAAACATTGAAAGTGAAGGGTCAGAAAAAGATATTCTATGCACATGGAAAACAAAAAGATCACCATATGACAGTAAATGTATCAGTTCAAGACGAAATAACAATGGTAAATACATATGCTTCCAGTGATAGAATACTCAATTATATAAAGCAAACATTATTAAATCTGAAGGGAGAGGGAAACTCCAACACAATAATACTCACGGACTTTGACACCTCACTTTCATCAATGTACATTGCATCCAGGCAAAGGAAGATCACCAAAGAAATATGGGTTAAACTATACTATAGACCCAACAAGCTTAGCAGATATTTACAGAGCATTTCATCTAAAAGCTGAAAAATACACATTCTTCTCATCAGTACCTGGAACATTCTCCAGGATAGATCATATGTCAGGACACAAAGTAAGTCTCAAAAACCTGAAAAAAATCAAAATCATAAGTTGGACCCTATGATGCATGCCTATAGTCCCAACAACCAAGAGACTGAGGCAGGAAGATTATGAGTTTGAGCACAGAGTCAGCCTGTACAACTTAGTAAGACCCTGTTTCAAAGTTTTAAAAAAAGCAGGAGAAGTGCTGAGGGTACAGCTCAGTGGAAGAGCACTCTCCCAGTATGTATGAGGCCCTGGGTTAAATTCCATGCACCAAGGAAAAAACTGAAATCAGAGCATGTTTTTCCCCTGGCCAAAATGGAATAAAACTAGAAATCAACAATAAGAGGAATTTTAGACATTGTGGAAATTAAGCAACATGTAATTGAGCAAGTAATGAATCAATGAAGAGCTCTAAAGGGAAATTTGAAAATTTCTTGAAACAAAATAATCTTGAAATAGAATTACAACATGCCAAAAACCTACGAGCTACAACAAAAGCAGTAGTGAGAGTTTATTACAAGTAGCCCCTGCATGAAAGAAACAGATCTCAAATAAACTGAATGATGCAATGCACGAAACTAGGCAAGGAAGGACAGACCAAACCCAAAATTATTAGAAAGGAAGAAATAACAAAGATCAGGGCAGAAATATACTAAACAAAGACTTTAAAAATTATTTATTAGTGAAATGAAGAGTTCATTTTTCAAAACTATAAACAAAATTGACAAAGCTTTAGCTAGACTAACAAAGAAAAAAGAATATCTAAACAATAAAATCAGAGTTGAAAAAGAAGACATTACAACTGATACCACAGAAATACAAAGAATCATTAGAGCCTATTGTGAACAACTATATCCCAACAAGTTGAAAAACCCAGAATGCACAAATTTCTGGATGCACATAACCTACCAAAATTTAATCATGATGACATAGAAAACCTGAACAGGCAAATAATAAGTAGTGAGATGGAGTCAGTAATTAAAAGTCTCCTAAAAAAGAAAAGTCCAGGACCACATTGCTTCACTGCTGAACTTTAGCAACCTTTTAAGGAAGATTTTGCACCGATTTGTCTCAAAATATCCCAAAAATCTGAAAGGGAAGGAACCCTTCCATTCTTATCCTCTGAACCCAGAGTCACCCTAATATCAACAGTGGCATGCTCCTGTACCACCATCTACGTAGGAGGCTGAGGCAGGAGGATTGCTTTAGCACTGGCATCTGAGGCCAGCTGGGCAACAAAGACCTTATCTCAAAAAAAATGAGAGAAATATAGGAGTGAGGGAAGGAAGGAACGAAGGAAAGAAGTAAGGAAGGAAGGAAGGAAGGAAGGAAAGAAGTAAGGAAGGAAGGAAGGAAGGAATTTGGGGGGAGGGAGATCCCTGTTGAATATAGATCCATAAAGTCTTGACGAAATACAAGCAAACTGAATACATCAGCACATCAAAAGGATTTTACATTGGGGGTTTTGCACAGTGATACAGCACTTGCCTAACATGCGTGTGGCCCTGAGTTCTAGCCCCAGGACCACACACACACACACACATCATGATCATGATCATATAGGATTTACCACAAGTATGGAACAATGTTTTGACATACACAAACCAAAAAAGGTAAGACATAGCATCAAGAAAATGAAGATCAAACCATATGATGCAGAAAATGCATTCAGTGAAATTTAATATCCGTCCATGAAAAAGAACCCTCAACACATTATGTACAGAAAGAATTTGCTTCAACATAACAAAAGGTGTGTATGACAAACCCACAGCCAACAGACAAAATGCAGAGAAACCAAAAGCATTTCCTCTAAGATCTGAAACAAGACAAAGACATCCACTTTCACTTTTCTTACTCAACATAATGCTGGGAGTCTTAGCCCGAGAAATTAGGTGAGAGAAAGAAATTTTTTAAATATCCAGATTGGAAAGAAGGAAGTCAGATTATCACTGTTTGTTGATGACATGCTTTTACATGTTGTTGTTAGGTGCCATCGAGTTGTGTCCAACTCATAACGACCCTCATAGGGTTTTCAATGGCAGATTGTTTTGGGATTGCCCTTGGGAGTGGGTTGCCACGTCCTTCTCCTATTTTTATGGTGCTGAGAATCGAACTCGTGACCTCAGAGACTGCAGAGCGGTGCTCTACCAATTGAGCTAAATCCCAGCCCTGCTTTTACATAGAAACCTGAAAAGTTCTACCAAAATAAAGGTTAGAACTGATAAATCAATTCAGCAAAGTTACAAGATACAAAATCAACATTCAAAAATCACTAGCGGTTTTATACCTAATAATGAATTTGTTGAAAAAGAAATCAAGAAAACAATCTGAGTCATAATGTTGTTGTTGTTGTTAAGTGCCCTCAAAAACTACCTAAAGATAAATTTAACCAAGAGAATAATCTCTCCAATGAAAATTATAAAACATTGATGAAAGAAATTGAAGAGGACACAAAAATGGAAAGACATTCTATATTCGTGAGAGTAGAAGCATTAATATTGTCAAAATGTTCATACTACTGCTAATAACTTACAGGTTTGCTTCAATGCTCATCAAATCCTAATGGCATTCTTCACAGGAAAAGAAAAGCAGTCCTAAAACTCACATTGAACAACGGAAGACCCCAACTAGCCAAGGCAATCCTGAACAAGAAGAACACAGGTAGAGGGATCTTACTACCCGACCTCAGAGCAGCGTGGCTTGGCATTTAAACCAACACATAGACTAGTGGAGCAGAACCACGACCCCGGAAATAAATCCACAAATCGACAGCCAAGTGATATTTGATAAAGGTGCCAGAAACATACATAGGAGAAAGGGCAGTCTCTTCAATAAATGCTGTGGGGAAAACCAGATGTCCACATGCAGAAGACTGAAGCATGACCCCTATCTCTCACCATGGTCTGGAGTTTAGTTCAGTTGGTGGAGCGCTGCTCTGCACTTTCTGAAGACCTGGGTTCAAGCCTTAGCACCGCAAAAATGGGAGGACGTGGCAGTCCATTCCTGAAACAATCCCGAAAAACAATCAGCCATTGAAAACCCTATGAGGGTAGTGTGAGTTGGCCCCCACTCCATGGCACCTAACAACAACAACAATCCCTCACCATATACAAAAACCTACTCAAAATGGATCAGAGACCTAAATGTAAGACCTGACACTGTGAAACAATTAGAAGAAAACTCAAGAGAAATACTTTAAGGCAGCAGTATAGGCAATGATTTTTTTATAAGACCTCCCCAAAACAGGCATCAAAAGCAGAAATAGACAAATAGAATTATGTCAAACAAACAAACTTCTACACAGTGTAAGGACCAGCAGAGTAAAGAGCCAACAGAGAAAAGCCAACAGAGTGAAGAGCCAACCCACAGAACGGAAGAAAACATTTGCAAACTATTCATCTGACAAGGGATTACTATACAGAATATATAAGGAACTAAATTCAACATCATAAAAAGCAATCCAACTTAAAATAGTGAAATGATCTGAATAGGCAGATGAAGGGTTAAAGAAGATGTGGTACACATACACAATGAAATAGTATTCAGCCTTAAGAAAGAATGTAATCCTGTCATTTGCAGTGACAAGGATGAAATTGGAAGACATTATGTTAAGTGAAATAAGCCAGGAACAGAAAGATAAATATCACGTGTTCTCACTCATATGTGGAAGCTAAAAAAATTGATATCATAGAAATAGACAGTAGAATAGTGGTCACTAGAAGCTAGGAGCATGCAGCCATACCACTGTGGCATCCAATCCCATCAGATCCCAGAAGCTAAATAGGGTCAAGCCTGGTTAGTAGTTGGATGGGAGGCCACTTAGGAATACTGGGTACTGTAGGCTTGGGAGAAGGACCGGGCAGCCCACTCCCAATAAACAATCCACCACTGAAAACCCTATGAATAGTGGAGAAGCACTGACAATAGTGCCAGCCATGGCACAGTGTTGGGTAACATTTCATCTGTTGTATGTAAGGTCACTATCAGTAGGACCCAAATCCACGGCACCTAACAACAACAAGAGGCTCAGAAGAAGAGGGGTATTGGTGATAAAGAGAAGTTAGATAGCAGGCACCAAGACACAGTCAGATGGGAGGAATAAGCTCTATGGTTCCACAGCACAATAGGGTGGTTATAATTTACAGTAATTAACCATATACAGTATTTTGTAAAATACTAGAAGGGAGATTTCAAATTTTCCTAAAGGAAAGAAATGACTAGTGTGTAAGGACCCTGATTGGATGATTACACACTATACATGTACATCAAATTATTAGACTGTACTCCATTTTTTTTTTTTTTTTTGGCAGTACTAGGGGTTGGACCCAGGGCCTCGCACTTGCATACTGTGCAAGTGCTGGACCACTGAGCTGTGCCCCAAGCCCTTTTTTTTTTTTTTTAACTTTTCTGAGACGGGGTCTCACTAAGTTACGCAGACTGCCTCTGATCTCGAACTTGCAATCCTCCTGCCTCCGCCTCCCAAGCCGCTGGGATTGTAGGCATGTGCCACCCTGCCTGGCTAAATATATACTATTTTTTAAAATAAAGAACTTTGAGTGAAAAAGTCCCTAAAGACAATATATTCCAATGAATGTGTTTCTTGTTCCTAAGTAATAAATTCAAGATAGTGTGTTTTCTTTCATTCCAGATCGTAATTCATTTAAAGTGGAGGATTTGTAACCAAAACTAGTAAGCCATCCACTGCTATTATGGAAAAAGAATGATAGCCAATGACCAGTGAAAGAGAAAGAGACAGAGGCAGAGGTAGAGAGGGAGGGGCCACAGGAGGAGAGAAGAGAGAGGAATAAAGAGAGGAAGAAGAGGGATCAGAGGGGTCAGAGGGAAGGGGTGGAGGAAGAAAATAAATAAGTCCTACAGTGGGCGTTTTGCTCTTACCTCTTTTTGTTCTCAAAAGAAATGCACTTTTATACTATTATGCGTAGAGTTCCAAAGTCAAGTAACTATTTAGCTGTAAAGTTTGCCCATGAACTTCCGAGGAGAAATGATTTAAATGTCCTTACACGGCAATTTAAAAGATAATACTAAATCTGTGCCACAAGCAAGTCTCAGTTTGTTAAAAAGGACAAGATTCTTCTCTCAACATTGCTGTCCCTTGTCCTAAGGCATCCAAGGACTTCAGGGAAACTGGGGAACAGGACGAGAAATAAGCTAATAATTCAAGGGAGGTAGGGTATTTATGGCATCTTTAAAGAACACGATAATTCATCAACATGACTAGATTCTGAATAGGAAGGCAATGGACACTTCAGAGTCAAGAAACCTGGAAAGCTTGAGTAAAAACTCATTGTTGGCAAAGTATTCTATAGGTCATAAAGGCCCAATACTTCCTGTCACTTTACGATAAAACTTTATCATTCTCAATAATGTCCGCTGTTCTCTCTGTTTTTTGGGGGGTTTTGTTTGTTTTGTTTTGTTTTGTTTTGTTTTTTGCTCTTTTTTGTAAACAAAAGTTCCATTCGTTAGAATTAGTGAGGCCAAGGATAGGTGAGTTCAGTTGCCACCGGTATCCTTCAACTCCACTAACTCCAAACGCTAGGTCTCCCTTCGGTGAGTCCAGGAAGAAAGAAAACGTGGTATCAGCTCGCGCCTCTATTGCTCTGCATCTTTCCCTACAGATGTGGACTCCTCCTGGAACCGTCTCGTGCAGAAAGCCACCCGTTAGCATCTTGTGGTGGAGGACTGCTGACCACAATGAGTGCTGTCACCTCTCACTGACGTCTCGGTGTCTTCTCAGCCTTCTTTGGAAGGATATTTTCATCTTGGGTGGAGCTGCTCTGGGCTGGCAAGGTGGCCTTTTCTTCCATCATTGTGTAAAATGTCCTTCTTTGTTTTCTGCCTCCACTACCTCATGACAGGGCAGGGTGCACCCCTGTGCCTGGGTCTTTTTCCTCTGGCTAATTTCAAGATTTCTTTTTCATCTTTGTTTTTGGCAGTTTATCTACATTATTCCTGGATACCATTGTCTTTATATTTTATATGCTCTTGCCTGGAGTCTGGTTAGTTTGGGGATCTGTAAGTCATGTTTTTTCATCAGTTTAGGAAAATGTCTGCTCACAATTTTCTCAAAAAAAAAAAAAAAGTATGCCTCAATACCACTTGATTCTCCTGAGGAGCACCAATTGCATGTATGTAGGGCCATTTAATATTATCCATAGGTCCTTGTAGGCTGGGATTTAGCTCAGTTAGTAGAGCACTGGGCTGCAGTCTCTGAGGTCCTAGGTTCGATTCCTAGCACTGCAAAAATGGGAGAAGGATGTGGCAACCCACTCCCGAGGCAATCCCGAAATAGTCAGCCGTTGAAAACCCTATGAGGGTTGCTGTGAGTCGGATTCGACTCGACGGCACCTAACAACAACACAGGTCTTGCAGCTCCATTCTTTTTTTTTTTTTTTTTTCAGTTTTTCTCTCTCTTCAGATGAGACAGTTTCTGCTGGTGTCTTCAAATTAATTCCACTTACATGTCCCACCTGCTGTTAAGCTCGCCCAGGGTCTCTTCTTGCAGTTATTGCACATTTAAGTTCCATAAATTCCACTTCATTCTATCAGTTCTGTTTCTTTGCTAAGATTCCCAGTCTGTTCACTTGCTAAGGCTACAGTCCTCCATGATGTTTTGAACATGGTATAAAAGATGCTCTAACATGTTCACCAATCGAAACATCTGGTCATCTCAAGCTTGATTTCCATCAGTCGCTCCTTCTCTTGACTGTGGACCTCATCTCCTGTTTCTCAATATGTCTAGTACTGGATTCAGGACATGGATGGAGACCCTGGATGCTGGGACCTTTGTGTTTTCACCATCATCTCGGTTATGGAGTTACCACCACGAGCCTGGCCTTGACTTGTCAGTGGACATCTGCACAAGCCCAATGTGCTTCCCAAGACTCTCGTCCTTGGCCACCCTTAGCTTCCCATCCCTGGTTCCCTAGTATAGCTCTGCAGGGCTGGCGCTGGGGTTTCCGGGGTAGGAACAGAGCGTGTCTTACACTACCATGTGACTCTAGCCGTAAGGCTGGCATTCTGGATCTCACCTGGACGCCCTGGGTATTAATGTGTTCTCAGGATTGGGACTCTGATCGTGTCCCACTGCTCAGCCCCCCATTTTTCTGTTTCCCTTCTCATCCCCTGCCAGCTGCCATCTGACTAGCCAGGGTTCTTGCTTTGAGCATGGAGACCCCGTCCCGCAGCCATAGACTCAGGGAGCCCCGTGAGGACATCGGAGCCCTCTCCTCTCCACTCTCCCACCCTATGAGTCCAGCTGCTTCAGGAACCTGGCACTCTGGTTTTTGCTAGCTCAACTCAGAGGTACCCTGAGCTCTCCCAGGGTTCCAGCCCTCTGCAAGACAGCCAGGATCTTGTCCCCAGGCAGAATCCAGGGCACAGGCTCCCCTCACAAGCTTTCTTCCATCAGTGCTCGTGTGTGGATGCCTGTGGCCACTGCTGCAGCCCAGGGGGCTCCAGTGGCTGGTCCCATGCTGCCATTGTTTACACCTCAAAGGCCACTGCAGTTTCTCCAGCACAGCAGCTGCCCATCATAGCTCACGTTCACCTGCCCACAAGAATGCGAACTGAGCACCCAGCAGCACTGGGAATACAGAAGGGAGCAGGCGCCCTGGCCCTTACTCTCGTGACGCTCACAGTCCATGCACCAACAGAGATATTAAGCAAATTTGTAGATAAAATTGTGATCAGCACCATCTGTTAAAAGCAGAGAGCAGTGTGCGTGTAACCAAGGACCCAGGTTAGACTGGGAGGAACGTTTCTTTGGGCTGGGATTTAGCTCAGTTGGTAGAGCACCACTCTGCAGTTTCTGAGGTCCTGAGTTCAATTCCCAGCACTGCAAAATGGGAGAAGGACGTGGCAACCCACTCCCAAGGCAATCCCAAAACAATCTTCCATTGAAAACCCTCTGAGGGTTGCTATGAGTCGGACATGACTCGACGGCACCTAACAACAACAACGAAGTTTCTTTAAATGGCTTGAGAGGGAAGGAGGCCAGACGAAACATCAAGGGGCTGTGATAGGAGGACAGAAGAGCACAGGGCCCAGGAGTGGAGAGGCAGAGGCAGTGGGCAAGGGGCCATCTGGAGCCAGCAGCCCATGACATGGCTGCAAGCTGGGCGGAGACCTGGTTACAGATCTGAGACGAAACCTCCAGAGGAGGCCACTGGGATGCTTCCAGCAAGGTGACAGCTGGAAATGCAGTGTTCAGTGC
Source organism: Pedetes capensis (assembly GCA_007922755.1). Classification (NCBI taxonomy): domain Eukaryota; kingdom Metazoa; phylum Chordata; class Mammalia; order Rodentia; family Pedetidae; genus Pedetes; species Pedetes capensis. The sequence continues at coordinate 19,482 of VMDO01003482.1, forward strand.
AAGGCCAGAGTCCTAGCTGTGGAAATACGTCTGAGAAGCTGTCAGGGTTTGGCTCAGGCCTGGCAGAGGTCAGAGCCTTGCCCTGACACCAAGTGGGTATCGGGGACCCACTGGACTGGGTTGGTGTAGTGGCTGGAGGCACCAAAGGACCTTGGGAGACCTTTTGTGGGAAACAGGAGAGGGAAAGTTTATTGGGTTACTCCCCAATTGGGGTGCAACCAGCAAGCAGGCCCTGTCCAGTGCTTAAGTGCTAGCTCTAAGCCTGCAGGACAGAATGCTGCAGCATCACTGATGGTACAGATCAGCCTAAAAAAGGCACAGCTACAAGCAGTTGGTGTTCCGCTGGGCTGGAGGTCCGGTGGTCTTAACTCTCGCAGCTCACCTTCTCTGCCTCCCTCCTTCCCAAGGATGGGAGGAATTGGGAGGCTTGCTTGTAGCCTTTGGCACTTCGGGGCCCCTGGTCTTGACACGTAGGCTTGCTTAGAGATCTTCCACTGGATCGGGGAGCGCTGGGTCAAGGTTATGGGGTCTGGACAGCAGGTGAAAACAAGAAGGTCCAGGTGGGGTCCAGGAGCTTGCTTATTAGGCTCCTGAGAGGGGGTGTGTACTGGGATTAGCCAATCAGGGCACATTCCTGACAGATACAGCAGGTAAACTGTCATACCTGCCAGGTAGGGGCAGTTATTTAACTGAGGTGCTAGGGGTAGTCAATCAAAATTGAGGTGGTTGAGGCTGATCAGGCTGGTCAGGGACCATCTTTGCTCACTCGATGGGAGACGGGGATAAAGGAATGGGTAAAATATAGCCTGAATGTTAGCCCCTCATTCTGGTTAGAGGGACCCTATTTATGGGGAGCTTTAAAAATCCCCAACAAGAAGCCAAATGAATAAACCTCAGAGGACCTGGAAAATGGCGGAGAACACTAACCCTGGAAGAAACAGCACACCAGGGGCTGGTATTTGCTGACACAATGAAGTCCCATGGTTATCCGTCCCCTCAGGTCTTCAGGTGATGAAATCCTGCCTACAGAGTGCCTTCAGCGCTGGAGAGTTGGGCCTTTGCACATCAAATGGTGAAGTCTGACCTGCACAGGAGCGACTGCGTGACAACGCTAGAACTAAGCGGGTCCGACCAGCACGGGAGGGTGATAGGACAGAAGGACAGGCAATGGAGAGACTCCGAACAGGCAGAGGCAGCAGGGAGGGACCCCAGGGCAGTGTTCCCGGCCTCTCTTACATTCTTAGTGGACACACTGCCAGACTCTTCATCTCGACAAAAGCGTGCCACCTAGGGACGTCTATGGGGCCGGGGATGTAGCTCAGGATGAGTGCTCACCTGCCGTGGATGAGGCTCTGGGTTTGATCCCCAGCACTGCCAGAAGAAAAAAGAAAAAAAAGGAATGTCTGTTGTTACCATGGCTAGCCTCGGGTTTCACTCTTCTGTCTGCGCTTCAATATTTTTAAGTCATTAGCTGGGCGCCATGGCGCACGCCTGTCATCCCAGCAGCTTGGGAGGCGGAGGTAGGAGGATCACAAGTTCGAGACCAGAGGCAGTCTGCATAATTTAGCGAGTCCCTGCCTCAAAACAAGTAAAAAAGTGGGCTGGGGGTGCAGCTCAGTGGTCCAGCACTTGCAGACCATGCAGGCCCCAGGCCCTGGCTTCAACCCCCAGTACCTGGGTTTTTTTTTTTTAAGTCATTGAAGGGAACATTTCAAATGTAGTGTCTGCCACTTCTGTTTTAGGTCAGCCACCAATTCGCTTATTTCCAGTCACTCAAAAAGAGGCAGGTTTTGCCCCATGAAGACAAATATTGATCCTTCTGGTCAATTTTGGCCTCCATTATCTGGTGATTTAATTTTTTTTTTTTCTTTTTGGCGGAAGGTTACTAATGTTCATACCAGTGTCCTACTTTCTCAAACTATTGCAAAAGGAGCTATGCCAATTAGAATTTTAAAGAAGTTCTCATACAGGAAAAGCATGCATCTTTTCTGTGTGAAGCCCTGAGAAGACGCATCGCTCTCAGAGCGTGTGCGCATGCACGCTGAGCCGCCGCGTGCCCGTCACCGTGCGCACATAACCTACTTCTCAGTGTCCCCTCGCGTTTATTTTACTCAGTTAAATTACCGAAAATAAAATGTATAGTATAATATACTACAACCATATATTGTGTAGTTTGTATATAAAAAAGAAAGAATGATTAAAAGTCGATGAGAGACTGTTTATAAATCTTGATTGCTTCATAATTTTAACTTTGAGCAACATTTTTATCATAATTATAGGCTTTCTTAAAGCATTTATGCAGATTGTTGTTACTCAAAAGGGGGTTTATTCCATTTTGGTATAAACTACACTTTTTTTTTTCTTTATGAAATCGCTCTTTGAGTTCCTAATACCCAGTACTCTGCCAGAGCTGCAGAATTCAAATGGCAGACAGCGTCGGTCCCCAGTGAGCCGTCAAGGGCTCACTCCCTGTTCTGGTTCCTCGTTGCTCACCGACACGGGGTGAAAATGGAAATTCTTCCCAGTAATCAGCACTTGACATTTTTGGAAGCTATGGATTCCTCTCTGAACACTGATGTTCTGTGACACTAGTATATTTCTATACCCATTTCATGGATCAGGAAATTGAGCCCTGGAGGCTTAAGCCATGACAAAATATTCCATTATCCAATTCTAGAATCATAAAGCCTTCAACCTGGGAAAGGAATTCAGGAACTGTTGAATGACGCAATTTTACTTTTGAGCTGGGACAATTGGGGCTCCAGAATGGTAAAGTAACTTGCCCAGTGTCCTGTACAGACATTTGCCAGTGTGGAGCTCAGCAAGTAAAAGCTTAGCTGAAACTGAAGCTGAATTATTCAGAGGCTTTGGCAGCATGTAGACTCATGTTGTTGTTGTTGTTAGGTGCCCTCAAGTCGGTATCTGACTCATAGCGACCCTCATAGGGTTTTCAATGGCTGACTGTTTCGGGATTGCCTTGGGAGTGGATTGCCAGGCCCTTCTCCCATTTGTGCGGTGCTGGGAATTGAACTCGGGACCTCAGAGACTGTGGAGCGGCGGTCTACCAACTGCGCTAAATCTCAGCCCATGTAGAATCATAGCTAGGAAAAAAAAAAAAAAGCTTCATCTTCACCACATGGTGATAGACCTAGGAGAAAAGAAGGAAAAGAAAATGCATCACCAGAAACAAACAAACAAGAAAAACAGCAACAACAAATAAAAACCTTTAAGAAGTGAATCCTTGCTGGATAATCCCAGCAACACAGGAAGCGGAGGCAGGAGGATCTCAAGTTCTAAGCCTGAGGCAGCCTGCTCAACCTAGCAAGACTGGGGAGCTGGACTCAAGATTTAAAAATTTAAAAATGGGTTGGGGATGCAGCGCAGGAGCAGAGCACTTGCAAAATATGTGTGAGACCCTGGATTCAGCAACCCAAAGTATACATTAAGCAGATATTAAGAAGGAGGAGGAGGAGGAGAAGAAGAAGAGGAGGAGATGGAGGAAGAGAAGGAGGAGGAGGAGGAGGAGGGGGAGGAGAAGAAGGAGAAGGAGAAGAGGAGGAGGTGGAGGAGGAGGAGGAGGAGGAGGAGAAAGAAAACCCCACATGGTGAAGCAGCAACACATCTGAGAAGAATAAAGAGGCGCTACCCCAGAAAAATAACTAGTGGTCTCCACCAAACCCATATACAAGTCTCAACACCATCAGGACAAAGTCCGGCCCTGCTCTCAGCATCCCATTTCATCCCGAGGCCTAGCACACAGCAGCAGATGGAGAGATGTTTGCAAAATGGATGGATGGATGGATGGAGGGATGTCCGAAACCAAAAAAAACCAAACAAATAAGGGGTAAGAACTTCAACTCCTATGGTTTATGAAATAGGGAGTGTGCTTTCCAGATGTGTGTGAATTCAACTCAAGGAATAAGCCTGTATCCGCTGGGGCGATATCAGGTTTAAGATAGGACCGATGTTTCTACAAAAACAAATCTTGGACACAAGATAGCGTGCAACAGCGTCTGGTCGCTCCCACGGACAGTGGGTGTTTGAGAAGGTCTGACAAGGAGCCTTCATCTCAGGTGGAACCCTAGGCAAACGGCTATCGTCATCGCCAGCACACAGGGCAGGCCTCCCTGGGGGGGGCGGGGGTTCTCCCCAGAGAAACGAGAGGCTCAGTCTCTCAGCTGCTTCCTTGCACAGGGACTCAGATAAACGTCCACCAAGAAGACCAAGGAAGGAGAATCTGAGCACCATGGTGATGTCTTCAGTGCTGGATTCCACGTGCCTTTCCACTCGTTATCCCATGTGGTTGTCAAAACAATCCTGCCGTGGAGGGGTCTGTGTCTCCACTTTAGGACCAGGAAACTGAGGGTTTGAGAAGTCAAGTGACTCACCGAAGGTCACACAGTGCAGGACAGAGAAACAAAACGAGGCTCTCACACGGACTGTGGGGCACGGGTGCCCCAGTTGCTGTGTGTTCATTCACCAACAAATACCACCACTCTTGCGAGGTACCAACCGCTATTCCCAGGGGCTACTGATCAACACACCAGCACCCACACGCACAGACTCAGTAAAGTGGGCTCAGTAAAGGCTGAAGAGCCTGGTCAAGGAGCTCCTGTGCACATCACCTACAACCTAGGTGTAGCTGACAAGGGCTAGAACTTTGCAAGGTTATTTTAATTTTTAAATGAAAGTTGTTTTACTTATATTCATATTTATTGAGAAGTCCCTTTATTCATATATAATTTTGTATATTATACAAATTTTGTATATTATACAAAATTATAAACTATTTTGTATATTATAAAATATTAATAGTATGTCACTATATATATATTACATTACATATAAAATATGCATGTATCTGCAGACTTCTCCTCCTTTGAATGACAGGTATTCAAGTTCTCTCCACTGACAGTATTTAATTCTTCATTGAAGACTTCCAGTAAATAAAATTGTCCTTCTATACACAAGAGCTTGGCTGGGCCCAATGGCGTACACCTACAATCCCAGTGACACCAGAGGCAGAGGCAGGAGAGGATCACAGGTTCGAGGCCAGAGGCAGCCTACATAACTTAGCGAGACCCTGCCTCAAGATAAAAAAAAAAAAAAAATTAAGGGATGGGAAGTGCAGTGTAGTGGTAGAGCACTTGCAAAGTATGCAGGGAGTCCTTGGTTCAGAGCCCCAGAACCACGAAGAAAGAAAGAAAAAAGAAAGAAAGAGAGAGAGAGAGAGAGAGAGAGAGAAAGAAAAAAGGAAAGAAAAGAAACGAGAAAAGAATTAGAATAAACTGAAATATTTCCCTGCTCAGCTGTGGTTCAGAGAATATTTTGAGGTACCAGTTTTATCCCTACTCGGTCTTGAGCCTCAGTTCCGATTGCATCTGATTCACCCACAGTGTTGGCACTGAAATCACTTAGAGCAGAGGCAGAAGGAGAAGTGATGTCCAGTTAAACATGAGATGGAAATTTAACACAGCAGCAAATGCATTGATTTTATGGTTCACGAGTTGGCCCACTTAAACCCTTGGATGAACTGCGTAGAGAATATTACCACAGGAGCGGAAGCCACAGCCTCTCATAAAGGGGAGGTGGAGAGAGTGAAACGTGAAGCATTCTGAGGGCACCATGCAACCGCGTGAACCATCGCTCAGGGTGGGAAGCAGACCCTCACCGGAGGAGAAAGCTGGAATTTGCTCTGATTTTGAAAACAAAAAGAGAAAGCTGTGCTAATTGGCTCCGGGTGTGATAGCAGTGTCTGCTGGTGTCTGAACTACTCCCTCCGTCCACTGCAATCATCCACAGCCCTCCAGTCCACAGCCCTGAGGTGCTAACCGCCTGCGCCCACAAGGGAACCTGGAACCTGGTGTTGCCTCTTGACATCCTAATCACACATTCGGGACCTTGAGCAAGAGTTCCCTGCCCCTTCCTTAGCAGTCTCCAGTCTTCTCCATCCTAAGAAGTCCACCTGATAAGGACCTGCGTCATGTCCACTGCTGCTCAAGGTCAGCCTTCCCATGTGCTGTTGACACTGAGCAGAGATGTGCGCTGGAGGGGACGCCTCCCCCATTTCCACCCCTGCCTTCCGGGAAAGCATATGCACTCCAGGAAAAGCTTTTTGATTGGATGCTTTCACATGTGAACATAGTAAAATGCAGTCAGAAGGGGAACCGCATTTCATCTGGGGACCGTTAGAATCAATCCTACGAAGCCATGGAAACAGCTTTTTAAAATCTAACGCAGCCCTTCTTCCTTAAAATATAATTAAAACCAATGCCAGGCTCCATGGCACATGCCTGTAATCCCAGTGACTTGGGATGCTTAAGGCAGGAGGATCATGAGTTCGAGGCCAGAGGAAACCTGCACAACCTAGCAAGACCATCTCAAAAATTAAAAAATAAAAGATGCTGGAGGTGCAGTTCAGTGGTAGAGCACTTGCCTAGTATATGCAAAGCCCTGGGGTTCAATGCCTCATATAGATATATTTTAATTATATATTTATCTAAACCTATATTTAAATATATATAAATGATATATATTAATTATATATTATATATATTTAAATATATAAAATTATGTATAAATTCATATAAATATATATTTAACGGATATAGGGAAGCTCTAGTTACCTGAATCAATGAACCCCTTCCTTCACCCCAGGAGAACAGTTGTTCTACATATTTTAAAAGGGGTTGGGGGCATTGAACGAGGTTTTGATGACATTCCATCGAAGACAGTCTAAGAAGGCTGTAAAGATCTCATTTCAACTGTGTGTGCAGTCAGAGCATAAGAATGGGTCTCTGGCTGGGCAGGTAGGGAAGAGAATTACAATCATAGTGTTTCAGCCTCTATGTACTATACAGCAATATTTGCCCAAAGATTCATAGTCACTTTTTAAAATACCTGTCATGAAGGAATGTCCTTAAATTGCTTTCCCTAAGCAAGAAAGCCCCAAGAATTTTTAAAAATCATCCTAAGTCTTCATTTGCCTCTCATCACATTTTGCAGTATAACCAATTTTTTATTTTGACCTTCCAGCTTCGTGTCCAAGTTCCAAAAATGAAGAGCTGGCAGGATGGTAAGCAATGAAAGAAGTGATTTCAGTGCTAAGTCAAATGCACCCCACGCTATCAAAATCTGACAACTGTTACTGTGTGGACCCAGTGTGATGGGGTGTGATCTTTACAAAGCTGGTGTTTGGTGTAAAAGATTGGCATCACCAAGAGATTAAAAACTGGGAGGCCATCCCAAGGATGGCTAAAGCTCTCGGTGAGTAATGTTCTTGCTGCAGAATAATCCATTCCTTACGCTCTGCCGGGAAAGCAGGCCCTGGAGGCCACTTCAGCGGTAGCCACGCCCAAATATCACAGTTCTCAGAGAATAGGAAAGCCACAGGGCTCCCAAGAGCTACAGACAGCCGGGAGAATTTTTACTCAGCCACCCTGAAGAGCACCGGTCCTTCTGCCTGAAGGGGCCATTCAGGCCTAGGGAGGACTCTGCTTGGGAGAGAGGAGCCCCCGCGGCCTGCCTCTGGGTTCCTGAACAAAGATGCTGTTTTTGAGCCTCCGCCCCCCCAGGCTCGAAGGGAGGACCTGGGACGTCTTGGGACCCCTTCACTCCTCACTAACAATGCAACAATGCGCCGAAGCCAGTTCTGGCTCAGACGCCCCGACTCTGGCGAGGGGAATAAAGCAGTTGGTGCGCTTCGCGCTGAGCTCTGGGCCTCGCTGGGATCTGGCCTGGCCACAGGCATCCGGGTGACCTTGGCTGAGTCCATAACTCCTGCTGCCGTCATTCCTGACACCGGGACAGGCTGCTTCCGCCTTTGGGTGGCAAGAGCCGGGAGAAAGCGCGCGGCTCCCTCTGCGGTCTGCGGCGCCCTACAATGCGCAAAGAGAGACCAGGGATCTCGAGGGGCGCGGATAGGGACGGTGTCGTGCCCTGAGGAGGTGGCGGCGTTTACACCGGACCCCCGCGCCAGCCCTGCGAGGCTCGGGCGCCCCAGCTTCTGCGCTGAGTGGGAGGAAGAGGCGCTTCCTCGCCCTGACAGACCCCTAGGTCGCATCGCCAGAGCCCAGGGCCAGGCCGCGGGTTTCAGGAGCGCGCATCCTCCCTGCGCAGCAGACCTGTGCCGCACACCAGTTCCCATGGTGTGGGTTAAAACCCCACTTCACAGCCCCCACTGATACGGGTTTGACATCTGTTTGCCAGAGTGTTTTGCACTTAGCCTAACACCCACTATTAAGTGACAAAACGGTGGCAGCTTGTCAAAGCCAGCTGACTGGCAGCTGCTCCGCTCACAGAAGCCGTTCAAATATTTGCAGGTTCTGAAGCTTTATGCACTGTTGTACCCAATCTCTCAGTGATTTCGCATGTAAAATATAAGTCAAAGTTTTAAAGCTGGCTCCCCAAATGTTTCCATTTTCCATATAAAAGGAAAGAGCTTTCCGGGAGCCTACTGGAATGGGTCCAACTCCAGCGTGTCTCTGCTCTTCCCCGCCATCAGATTCCTGCACAAACCCGGGTTTTAAAAAATGTCAGGGACCGAACTCCCTCATTTGGTTGTTACCGACGACGTTTCGAATGACTGAGCTAAATTACCTTAAACTCCGAGGGAACAGTTTCTCAATAGTAGACTGGAAAAAAAAAGAATCCCCAAGGAAGGAGACGAACCTGCTTTATTTTCCCTGTGACAGACCAACGTGCCTTTGGGGGGAAAGCAGAGCCGCTAGGAAGGGCCTTTCTAGCGATTATCTGAGTCTTTGGTGATTTCCAAAACACTAACTCCTCTCCTTGCACTTGTAAATAGCTAGTCCGATTAAGAAATAATTTGCAAATGACACAGTGTTTCTCTAGATTAAGATCCATTGAGTCAAAATCATGTGGGTTTTTTGTCTCCGAGATTAGAGCCAGACAGACAAGGATCTCCTGAAAACTGCAGCTGCGAGCGATGAAAAAAAAATTATCATACGTTTGTCCAAGAGAGATCTATAGATAAGCGCCCTGCGCCCTGGAGCACGGGGGAGGGGCGGCGCCTCGTAACTCCAGGGCTGCACTTGCGCCTCTTTTATTTCTTAAATGTTAGCTAGTATCTTTCCTGAGGGTGAGGGGACATACATCCTTCGGGCAGAACCTGGGGGTCATCGCTTTCAAAAAAAGCAGTTCGCCTGCTTAGGAGACGTTTGGAAGGCGTCTCCGAGGGTGGCGGTCTTAAGTCCGAAGTGCTGACACCTTCACACAGTTGGGGACGGAGGGGACCTGAGAGAGAAAGTGAGGACGACCGAGACTAGCAGCGAGCGAGGAGCGGCTGCAGCCCGGGCGCCTTTTCCGCAGCGCTCCATCCTCGGCTTTCTGCCTGGGCGCGCGCGCCGCGCGGTGCCGCCGTAAGGGCGGGCGGCAGCTCTGTCGCAGGAAGGGCCGTCGGGGCCGCGGTCCGCACGCGGAGGCAGCTACCGAGGGCCCCGAGGGCCCGCGCCTGGGGCTGGGTGCCGTGCGCTCCCGGACGCGGCCCGCCGGCCAGGGCGACTTTTTACCTGGAGAGCTTTGTGTCCACACCCTAATCCGGAGCCACTGTCTTCCGCGCAGCCGCTGCCATTAGTCGGGAGGGCACTTGGGGAGGGGCAGAGTTGAGCGCGTGGCTAGGGTGGGGGTGAGACCGAGCTCTCCCGGGCGAAGCCCGGAGCGGCACCCACCGCCGACTTGTCCCCTCTGCGCGACAACAAAGCTGGAGCCCTGAGCCCGAGCGGGGAGAGCGCACGCGAGGACGCCACGGCGGGGTGGGGCGCGGATTAAACCCCAGGAAATGACCAGGCGGACTCGGAGTGCGGGCGGGGCCTCCCACCGAGAGGTAGGGACGGCCCGGGAGAGCAGTTCGAGGTGGGGGTCGGCAGCCCGCGTGATGACACGAGGGACAGCTGGGGGGGAGAGGAGGGGCGGGGGAGGGGACTCAGGTCACCGCCGTTTTGGGGCGCGAGCCGCCGAGGCCAGGCCCGAGCGGGGCGGGCGGCGCGCGGGGCTCGGGCCGCAGGCGCTGCGGGCGGGGCGGCGGCGGCGGGCGAATGGGGAGCGGAGGGGAGCGGGGCTGGGAGCGGCGAGAGGAGGGCGAGACGCGGCTCCACCTCCCCGCTCAAAACGGCGTCCCAGCTGCTCGCGAACCAACTGCTCGATTCTATTCACCGCGCGGAGGAACAAAACAGCGGCTATTTATTAGAATACTTGTTGGCATTGTTCGGCGCCACACAAAGCCGTTTCATTATGTGGCGGGATCCCCCTTTCCAGAGAGAAACAATAACTTGAAATTGTCTTTAAAGTCTTTTCTATCAATAATAAATTTCATTTTCTTGTCTCTCTCGCCTGCAGTGTGTGTGTCGGGAGGGTGCGCGCCAGGCAGCGGGCGTGTGCGAGCGAGTGTGCGAGTGGGGATGCGCGTGTGAGCGCCCGCGTGAGTGCGCGTGGCGCGGGCGCAGTCGCCGGGCCGGGGCCTCGGGCAGCAAGCGCGCCAGGCCTGTGAGGAGCCCGCAGGCCTCCGGGCCCGGAACGAGTCGGGGCTCCGGGAGGCGCCGGCGGGCAGAGCGCGGGGGGCGCCCGGACCCGCTCCGGGGACCGGTGGAGCCGGAGGAGGAACTAACTGTAAGTGTGTTTCGGACTCGCGAGGGCTTCGCCCACCCGGGGCGGGGAAGCGCGAGGGAGCGGTGCGAGTGTCCACGGTGCCCGTCCGCGGGGGACGGTGGGCCGGCTCCGCACCTCTGTCCCCCGTACCGAACAGGTGGGTACCGTGGTGACCGCGGCCGGAGAGCGGATTCGAGGGGCCCATCTGTCATTTCCTTACCTAAGCGGTCACTCCTCCTCCGTCCTGGGGTTTCTGGATTGGCCGCCACCCAATGGACTAAGCTTGTTTCTGAGTTGGCCTTTGGGGGGAGGAGGGAAGGCCGGGCCAGCGGCTTTGGGGTGAGTTGGCCTTTGGGGGGAGGAGGGAAGGTGGAGCCAGCGGCTTTGGAGGAGAGGTTCATCCGGTAGCTGCTGCCTTCCACTCTGGGCAGGGGCCCCTCCCGGTCCTGCCGCGGCCGACTCCTGCCCCAGCCCTTGCCCCCGCACTGCCACGCTTGCAGCTGTCTGCCAGGCAGCGCCAAGGACTGAATCCAGAGGTGGAAATTACCTTTTAAAAATTAACATGTTGAAGCGTGTGCCATTTAGCGAGAGGTGTTTTGGGCAAAGAATCAATTTAACTTTGACTGACCGACAGACTTGACTGTATTAATTCTCCTACCAAAAAAAAAAAAAAAAAAATCAAGGAGCCGAGAGCCCTTGACACGCAGCGAGCGCCTTCGTGCCCGGTGCCTGTCCAGGAGCCGCATCAGCTCGGCCGACGCCTCCAAAGACCTATCCAGAGTCCCCCGAAGCCCCGCCTGCGGAGTGGGCCGCCCTGGGCGGGGGTGGCCCCCTTGCGGACGCCCAGCCCGGGTGGCGCGTCCTCCCTCCTCCAGCGAAATCTTGCTCTGCGGCTTCCTGGTGCTCGGAGGCACTCGCCTCGCTCTCAGTGCGCGCAACCAGGAGTGGCGCCCACTCGCCCAGGCAGGCCTCCCTCCTCTGTTCCCTCTTTCTCCGGGTTCGAGCAGCCGGTGGAGAGGAAAGGTCAGGAAGTTTCAGAGATGAAATAGATTTTCTGTGTGGCCTGGAGTCGGTGGGCCCGGCGGCATCGACCTGGGCAAGGACCTGGCTGGCCGCCCTCCCTGGCAGGACACAGGTGTTTGAGAGCGATAGCGGCCTCCAGTCAATTAACCCATTAACAGCATGCTCTGCGACGTCGGATTTCCTGTGGTGCAGAAGGGCTGGAGTTCTGGAGGCTCCGTTGTTAAAAGCGGGAGTTGGAGGGGCGCTGCGGCGCTGCCACCCTAGTTGGCACAAAGAACTCCTGGGCCAGCGGGAGTCCTGGCCGAGGCATCACAGCACTGGGGTTGCCCAGGCCTTCTGGACGGAGGCTTTTCCCTCCTGCTGGGTTCTAGAGCGGAATCCTGCTGCTGTCCTCCCCAGGCCCACAGGCTGGTCATCCCACGTCTCCCCCAGCCCCTGGAGCCTGGAGGGCAGTCGATGCTGGCAGCAGAGGGCGGAGCACTCCGCAGCCTGGAACTAAGTGGGACTCGTGTGCTGACAGGGGTCAGAGTCAGGATCCACAGGAAGGGATTCCGACCCACTGCGTCTACACTTGGAGCTCCCACTTTTATCCCCTGGCGGGGTCTCCCCGGGGTGAGCCAGGCAAGCTGGGTGGCTCTGCCTGAGCACAGGGGCACACCTAGTGCACAGGGGACCCATCTAGTGAAGACTGACACAGAGCCTCTAGGTGGCCTGCTGCTGGGGCCCTAGCAGAGATGGAGCTAAATGCCAGGCAGGGGCATTGGGAGGCCCAGAGAAAGGAACTAGGGTGGGGAGGAGGGGTCTGGGCCAGTGAACAGGGACGGTGGGCAGCTGGACTTGCTGTCCCTGGGCTCCCTCCCCACCAGGAGGCAACTGGGACACCGTGTGGGTCTGCGCTGGTGCAGGAGAGATGGTCCGGGTGGCAGGCCTACCTGTGTGGTGGAGGACACAGCCATGTGGGGAGCCACTGGAAACCAGCCTGGACCCCAAGCAAACACGCGGGGTGGTCTGAGCCCAGGCACAACTTTAGACCCCTGAAATCCAAAGAAAACCAGGGTTCCCACCCTGAAACCCAAACAGTCCTCCCCTGCTGCCTGCCGGGGAGCTTTGTCCCTCCCAGGACCTGGCTGCTGGTCCAAGAATAGCCAGTGCATGGAGGGAGCAGTGGACCCCAGCAGAGAGAGGGCATTTCTGTGGCAGGGAGATGCGCAGATCCCCTTAGTCTGTTTTGTAGAAAGCTCACCTGGCCTTTTCCTCAATTTCCCTAAGTTAAGTTTTAAGATTCAAAGGCTGTCTAAAATGCCACTCTATCTCTCCCACCAGCTAAACCTCCCTCTATCTTGTCCATGGGGCCCCTCCCCCAAGGGGCTAGTGTCCTTGAGGACTTCTGCTCCATGGGAAGGTGGGTTATGGCCCTGCCTCGTCCCTCCTGTTCAGATGTTGCTGCCCCAAAAGTCTCCTGCATGCAGGTAGTCACCGAGCCTCCACTGAGCCCTAGGGAAATCTGGTTTCTGCTAGCAGGACAGCTGGTTCCTGTCTCTTCCAGGGAAGATAAATGGCGTTCAGATGGGGCCAAGGGGCCTCCATTAGTGCTGCACAGGGCAGTAAAGGCCCACCCCGGAGGCCGGAGTTTCTGCAGACCCACTTCCCCGTCTGCTGCTCCCTGAAGCACGCAACCCACATGACCGAAAGGGCTTGAAATTGTGTCAGAGTGATGTTTTAATCTCGCTGAAAAGTGTATTAAAGGACAAGATGTGATTTACGTGTGCCGCTCCGATGAAAGGCGAGATTGGAGTGGATGGGCTTTCACTCGCGTGAACCGAGTGTCATGTTTATATTGAAGCCTGTGTAGCTAATCTAATTTGCAATAACAGGGATGGCCTGCAAGAAGAAGCATCTCTGATTTCACTTTATTCCCTTTCATATAGAAATTCCTCATGACTTGTCTCCTCCTGTGAGTGATGCCTCTTCTATTGGGAGGCTAATGAGACAGAATGTGGGAAGGGACCACGTTTACTCACAGCGGCTCTGCTTTGCTCATGGCCCTGGCCACCAGCTCCCTTGGGCTTGACAGGTCACTGCATCACTGGACCACTGTTTAGGGTATGTCCAGAGGAGCATTGCCACGCCCTACTATGTCTCTAGGCACCCGGGGCCCTCAAGCTTGTCTGCCTCTCCCAAGAATTCTGATTTTAGATGTCTGCTTTGGGAGTGTGGTTTATTCAGATATGTCCTATTCCCCCACGTTTTACAGTTTGCCATTTTTAATTGGAGTAGTTATGAAGCTCCCCCTGTTCAGAAAAGTTTGATCTTGCTCTCACTCTTTACCCCATCCTAGGAAGAAGCCACACCCTACACCCAGAAGAGGGCTCTGCCTCCTTAAGATCGCACCTAACACTAGCATTCGTTATCAGTGAGAAACAACACACATTGGGAAATTACAACTTTTGCACAATGTAAAAAAGGTGTATTCAGACTGTTAATTATGGGGGCTTGTGTAAATGAAACTTTAGCAGTGACCCATTTAATTTTGCAGTAATTACTGACAAAATAAGATAGGATGAATCACAATGCAGTATATTTATCTTGAAGGAGAATATTGCGCTGGTGTAGTTAAACCGAATTGTGAGAGAATATTTTAGGGACGGCAGCAGAAATAGAAAAAGGTAAACAGAAATCACGCCCTGAAGCCGTCTGGGTTAAAACCGCAGAAGGCGCGGCTTTTGTGACTTCTATAGAGCGCAACCAAATTTTAACAGCGTCCTTATTTTCGCCTCAAAATCCAGAGCTCGGGGCCTCTCTCCCCTGGCCGGGTCAGATGCTGGTTCAGCCGCTGGAGCACGACTTTTGCCGGTCCTAGAAACCCAGAGGCAGCAGAGGGTGCAGAAGCCGTGCCTCGCCCTGGCTCACCCGGCCGACAGCGCCGAGCGGAAGGAGAGATTGACCGAGGCTGCGGGCTGAGCGCGATTCCCGCCGGGCTGAGCAGCCGCCTCCGCCCTCGGCAAGGGGAGAGGGAAGTGAGAGAACGGGTCACCGCACCCCGGCACAATGCGCTCCTGCAGGCGAGTCTGAACGGATTTTTCCTTCCCCGTTCTTTTGTGGGACCCTGAGTACTGGGTGGCGCAAGGGCAGCGGGCGCTGGCGGTTTGATGGCTAAACTTTGTCTGCAGCCCAGGGTTAAGGGCAGCTCAGCCAAGGTCAAGGAGGCCAGGGCGGTGGGCACCAGCCCGGGCCCCCTAGTCGAGCCGCCGTATCTAGCCGCCCCCTGTGTCACCGGCGTGGGTTACACACGAGTGTAGGCAGCCTGATGTGCCACAGGCACCTGGTGCGCGGAGGGACAAGGGCCGCTCTTGGCGGGGGGCGCTGTGAGCGCCCGGCCTGCACTGGGGGTGAGGGGTGGAAGCCCGGGCCGAGCTCGCGTGTTCAAAGGCCGTGCCAGGGAACTGTGCGCTGCAGCGCTCCGCCCAGATGGCTTTGGGCTTTGGGTGTATACGGTGCGAAGAGCCCCCGTGCCCAGGTGTGCGGGGCAGGTAGGCCTGCTTAAGATACTTGTCAGAAAGTCTCCCCAGGAAGGAGGGCAGGCGACCTGAACGGCAGGAAGGAGCCCGCTCTGGGCTCCAGACCCGGGTGGCCAGGCACCTCCGCAGCCGCCCAACCCCGCTCGAGTCTCGGTCGCCTCCCTCCCGAGCGCCAGCAGCTCCGGGGAGAAAGGGCGCGATGCCCCTCGGGTTCCAGGCTTTCCTCCGCTTGTCTTCTCTTTCATTCATAAACCTGGTGGCTACAGACGCAGCTTGAATATTGACGTCTCTCCCCGACTGCTCCGCCGTTAACCCAATTACAGAATTCATCAAGAACTGTGTTGAATTATCTCTTTCCATACAGTATCAGCATTAGCCTAATTAAAAGCTATAATGTCTGATATAATGATTAAATCGTTAGCTCTGCTGTAGGGAAGCAATATTTTGTTTTCCCTTCAATTAGAAGCTGATTGAGGTTTTCAGAGCAGGTCAGCTGTGAAATTTGAATTATATGTGTGAGTACCGCTCACAGGGTGAGCGCCTACTCGAAGCTCCCAGAGATTCTCTGAACGTTTCCACCAAGAGAGCCAGGAGGCAAGCACGCACGCACAGCGCCGTGCTCTCGATTGTGCGCGGGTCGCCACGCGGACGGCTGGCAAAAGGCCTGGCTGCCTCGAGAGGCGGACTTTATCTACCCTGCTTCGCAGGCGCTGCCGGGCCGGGCCACCAAATTCGCAGGCGGCCTTGGTCGGAGGCGAGAACACTGCTTGCGCGCTGAGAACGGCTGGAGAGACGGACTCTGGCCGTTCCCGATGGTACACAGGGTCCCTCAAAGGTCCACACTTGCAAGCGATTTTCTTCTTATCCCCCCCCCTTAACTTTGGTTTTGTGTGGGGTTTTTTCTCTTCTTTTTTCTTTTCCTTCAAAAACAAACCACCGACAAAACAACAGAAAAAACTTTTGTTACTTGGCTCCCTTGGCTTTGTTTGGGACCAGCAGGCCAATTTAGCCAGGGACTGGGCACAGACGCAGCTCTCAGGGACCCGGGGGAGATGAGGCCCCTCGAGAGTTCCTGGTGAGCTGCGCGCTGGAACGCAAACCCTGGACTGCTCGAGGCCACCCCTCAGCACGTCGTTTGACTGCGGGAGCCAGGCAAGGGGCGCTGAAGCGGCAGAGGCGACAGCATGAGGTGGCTCCCGGAGGACAGCGAGGGTGGTGGCGGCCAGCAGACGGCGATCGCGGCCTGCGCCACCGCAGACGCGCCACGGGGCCTTAGGGCCTGAGCGCACAGCGTGGAGGGGTCCCTTCTGCCTCCTGCGGCTTGGCACTCGCCAAAGAAACGCTGCCTGGGCAGCCTCGCCCGCCCCCCCCCCCGCGGCCCCTCCCCGAGGCTCTCTCCTCCCACCTCGCCCGGGATCTGCGCCTCCTGTTGGCCGAAGTGACCTCCAAGTCCTCTTCAAACTGGACCTGTTCTTTCTCTCTCTCGGGAACTTTCTTTGCCGCCTCTTCCCTCTAAAGATCAGTCCTTTCTCTCCCAAAAGTCCCGCCAAGAAGCTGGCGGCTCCCTCGTGATTTTCCTCCCTTGAAACGTGGTCTCAGGCCTTTGGGGGCCACGCAGAGCCGGGAGGCCTGCGCCCCTGGTAGTTCGCAGGGGGTGCCTCCATTTGGCCTCCGTCCTCAAACGGCCACATCAGCC
Organism: Pedetes capensis; assembly: GCA_007922755.1. Taxonomy (NCBI): domain Eukaryota; kingdom Metazoa; phylum Chordata; class Mammalia; order Rodentia; family Pedetidae; genus Pedetes; species Pedetes capensis. The sequence continues at coordinate 36,324 of VMDO01003482.1, forward strand.
TCGAGGGCTGAAGTGTGGGAGGCCACGAGCCATGGCCCTGGCATGTCCCCCTGGAGGATGTCCCCGGGCAGCCTGCCCCAGCCGAGCCGGGTGTGGACAAGGAAGAGTTTCTAGTCTCCCCCACCGCCCCCAGGAACTCCGGCCTGCACATGACGCTCCTTGCTTGGAGCTTGAGTCTGACAGAGTCCAGAAAACCCACCTCTACATGCCCGGAAGCTAACTTTCATGAAAACACTGGGGAGGGGACAAGGGACGCTGTCCACAGGGACCCTCTCTTAAGCACGAGGATGAGTGGAGTGGAGGAGAAGCTGCAAGTGCGCCTCTCTACCAGCAGTTTGAGCTGACGATGTTAACATCCAGGACTCTCTCTGCAAGTCAAGGGCTCTTGTGCAGTTGCCTAAACATATTACATACGGGTGTATACATCTGCATACTTTATGCGTGCGCGTCTGCACATAAGCATATATGTGTGCATAATTTCCCTACGGATGTATTGGATCTGAATTTTCTTTAAGGATTGTGAGCACTGGTTTAAAAAAAAAACAACAACAACAGAAAGCATCTTGAGTCACATTTCTAAGTTGATCTTCTCTTACGCATTTTGAGCAGAGGCAAGATGAAATTTCTGAGTTGCCCACAGAGCAATTTTGGTCCATCAACAGTGAGACGAATCCTTTGCCTTAGGTTCTACACTTTTTCTGCTATTACTTGGAAACAGTGTAATTGCTCTTCAAATCCTCAAGAGTGTGGCTTTTAGGGGAGGCTTGGGGCTGGAAGGAGGTCCCTGCAAAGCTGGTGGGGGAAGGAGGCAGAAAGAGGGGTTCATCAACCTGGGTGTGGACCAGTTTCTCTTTTTTCCGAGGAATCACTAGAGACAAGGAGGTAGAGGGAGCAAGAAATTGAGGCTTCCAGAAGCCATGGTTGGCAGGAGTCATGTTATGCTCTTCAATTCCGGTGCCAGGGTAGAAGGCACGAGGAGGTCTGGCACACCATGCTTTGTCACTGCCTAGTTGGCACAGGCTGCCACTGCCAATCATCTGTCACTTGGCAACAAGTTACACCTGCAACTCTGGTTTAACACTTATGCAGGTGGGCATCCAGGGTGTGCACCGGCGTGGGCCCAGGGACATCTCATCACTGAGGAGGGCCTTGGAGAGTGCCTGGAACGATCAGCACCAGCAAGATCGAAGGCAAGGCTGAACCATCTACCTTCTATGTAGATGCTCTGGAAAACAAGTGTAACATTGTATTTGGAAACAATTTTCATGGCTGTGGTAGAAAGAAATGAGACCGTTTCAAAGTCAGCTATCCAAGTTCCCCAAAGCATAAAGCATTCCTGCAAAGCACACTGGAGTGCAGGGTGTTTATAAAATAAATTGCTCCATTGATATGGAAAATAATGTGCGAGAGCTGGATTCGTACAAAGCATTTTCAGGGGGTCTTTGGCTATTTAGTTTAAAATCTAAATTGAAAAGCAGAGGAAAGAAATCTTTCAATTGCTAAGTGGATAATACAGTTTATAATTTGTAAACCATTTCCTTTATTTCAGTCTTGCTGACTTTCCCTGACACTGGATCTCACTCACCGCACACCCATTGCCTCCTAAATTATCAAAGGAAAAATGGGTCTGTAATATTCTTAACATTCCTGTTCCTTTATGTTCATTCACAATGTAACTGATATTTGTAGGTAGCACAGGAAACAACTCAAAAGATTTGATAAACTTGAATGCTGAAATAAAAGGTAGTTGAAAACCGACTTGACTACCTAGATATTTAGTAAAAGAAAAAAAAAAAGAAAGAAAAAAAGTGAAATGTCTCCTTTCTCACAAAGTCATGCATTATTTGATTGGGCTTACTATTGAATGCTGAATGACCCGAAATGAAAGCAGTTTAATCTGCAGAAAGATCAGTTTGCTGTTGCACTGCATACTGTAGCAACCCTGCAATTAAAAAAAAAAAACCAAAACACTAAGGTATAATAATCATAGTAGCAGAGAGGAAAGAAAGCATTATCCCCGTGCCTTGGACAAGCAATAGGTCAGGAAATTCACAACCTCAGGTTTTTAATTTAATAGAAAAAAGAGAAGTGTCACATCTTCAATGCCCAACATACTTAGAAATCCTTATTCCTACTACTATTGTTATTGTCATCACACGAGCCTTTCTATTACAACAGGGTGGGTCTGGAGGCATTTGGTTAGCGCCCACTGCGCCCATCATCAATCTCCAAAGGCACCCTCGTCCCAGGACGCATGTAGAAACGCCCCTTGTAATTCCGGAGGGTGCAGGAGGAACCCTGGGTTTGGCACGTTTCCTCAGAGAATTCTTTGGGCATATCATTCCTGTCATTCTCGTGGAAACAGTAGCCTGGGAACAACAGTGTTTGAGGGCGGGTTTGGAGATCTCTTGCCAGTCCTGGAGTCACCAACATTTTGAGGTTAAAAGAATTCTAGCCGCAGGTGGATGCGTTAATCATCCCACGAACCGGCTTTTCTTTCGCCTATGTAGGAAAACTGCATCTGTCGCCTGGTCATGAGGCCCCACCTTCCGTGTCGGTTTCAGGTGGGGCCCGTGCACTGCCCTGTTCCCAGGCAAACAGCTTGTGGAAGATTCGCTCCAGGGAAGCACAGGCTAGATCGTTCGTTTTGCGATTTCGACAAACTTTTCCAACTGTTGAGGTAACTAGATTCCAGAGGGATCTTGTTGTTTTAGACCTTCTAAAATTCAAGAGGGCTGGGATTTAGCTCAATGGGTAGAGCGCTGCGCTGCAGTCTCTGAGGTCCCGAGTTCAATTCCCAGCACCGCAAAAATGGGAGAAGGGCCTGGCAATCCACTCCCAAGGCAATCCCGAAGCACTCAGCCATTCAAAACCCTATAAGGGTCGCTATGAGTCGGATACCGACTTGAGGGCACCTAACAACAACAACAAAATTCAAGAGGAGGAAACCAAATTGGAAAGGCTGCTTGTAAACCCTAGGCTCATTAAGACAGCTTCCCCCCCCCCAAAGTTCAGGGCTGATACTAAAAGAGGCAACGAGCCATGTGCCCCACAAATGCGGCCCCCGTTGCCCGAATTCTGGGGCCTGGACTGAGAAGGCCGCCTTCCCGACAGAGCACTGCAGAGCTCCATCCCCGCCGCGGTGAAAAATGCAGTGCGCGCGGGAGCTGGGAAGAACTGCGCTGCGGGATCCTGGCAGGAGAACCCGCGGGGGGCTCTCGGTGACGCCCCCTCGGTGGCTCTCCCCGCCCCCCTCCCTTGCTGCACTCCGGCGGGGCTGAGGGACAGAGGCAGCCTCTCCTCTCCAACTTTCCGCTTCCCTGCGGGCGCAGAGTTGGCTGGCGGGGGACGGAGGAGGAGCCGGGTCTCCAGCGAGCGCATTTACACCAGGCCCGGGGCTGTAGCCCCTCACCCTGCCCCCCAGCGGCTCTTTCTTCCTCTAGGTTTTAAACCCAATCGTTAATCATTCCGAGCGCGCGGGCGGGGAGAAGCGAAGCGGGTGAGCGCGGGGTTCGCCGCCGCGCGCGCTCAGGAAGCAGCAGCGCGGCTGTGACCCCCCTCTCGGGCCTCCTTTCCCCCCTCCTTCCTGCCCTCCCCCCTCGCGTCCTTCCTCTCCTCCTCCCTGCTCCGCCGCCCGCGCCCAGTGCATCTACTCCCTCCCCACGTCACTCGCCAGCGCGCCATGCAAATCACCGCCGCCGCCGGCTCCCATTGGCCGCGGTGCGCTCATTTAATGGCAGCCCGGGCCCCGCGTATGGCTGCTGGGCCTCGCTCACCGCCGGCCCCGCGTGCGCCTCCGCTCCGAGCGCACGGCCCCGGGCAGGCAGCGGACAGCCAGTCCTGGGCACGGCGGCCCGACCTCTGGCCGTCTCCGCGCGCCCGCACCCTCTCCGCTGTCCCTGACCCCCTCCGTGGCGGCACCGCGATCGCCCACTCCGGGCCCCCCTGCCTACCCCCCTCGGTGTCTGGCTCCCCCCGGGGCACCTGGGACCCGCACATGCCCAGCGCACGCGGCGCGCCGCCCTGCTTGAAGTTGCGGCCCCCGAGTTAGAAGGCGCTGAAGAACCGGCACAGGAGGGAGACTGCAGCGCGCGGCGGCGGCTGGCGAGGAAGAGGCAGCGAACCCGGGGCCAGGCCCTGCGCTTCGCTCCCGGCCCAGGAAGTGGAGCCGCAACTTGACCAGGACTGCACCTGTTTGCACAGCTCCGCCGAGCGCTACCGGGCTGCGGCGCGGCGACCCTGGCCGTCGGCCTCTGGGCAAGTGCAGTGCGCCCGAGGAGAAAGTTTCTGCCTGCGAGCCGGACCGGCGCCGAGTGCGTGTGCTTTCGCCTCTTTTTTTGTTGTTGTTGCCTCCACCCCTTCCCCATTCTTCTCTCCGCCAGGCGCCTCCTCCCCCGTCTCCCTGGGCTGAACTCCTCTCCACCTCCCCCACCCGGCCGTCTATGACCCAGGCCCTCTCCGCGCGGTGCCGGTGAACCCGCGAGCCGCCCCGATGTACAGCATGATGATGGAGACCGATCTGCACTCGCCTGGCGGCGCCCAGGCCCCCACGAACCTCTCGGGCCCGGCCGGGGCGGGCGGCGGCGGCGGCGGGGGCGGCGGCGGCGGCGGCGGCGGGGGAGCCAAGGCCAACCAGGACCGGGTCAAGCGGCCCATGAACGCCTTCATGGTGTGGTCCCGCGGGCAGCGGCGCAAGATGGCCCAGGAGAACCCGAAGATGCACAACTCGGAGATCAGCAAGCGCCTGGGCGCCGAGTGGAAGGTCATGTCCGAGGCCGAGAAGCGGCCGTTCATCGACGAGGCCAAGCGGCTGCGCGCGCTGCACATGAAGGAGCACCCGGATTACAAGTACCGGCCGCGCCGCAAAACCAAGACGCTGCTCAAGAAGGACAAGTACTCGCTGGCCGGCGGGCTGCTGGCGGCCGGCGCGGGCGGCGGCGGCGCGGCCGTAGCCATGGGCGTGGGCGTGGGCGCGGCGGCCGTGGGCCAGCGCCTGGAGAGCCCGGGCGGCGCGGCGGGCGGCGGCTACGCGCACGTCAACGGCTGGGCCAACGGCGCCTACCCCGGCTCGGTGGCGGCGGCGGCCGCGGCCGCGGCCATGATGCAGGAGGCGCAGCTGGCCTACGGGCAACACCCGGGCGCGGGCGGCGCGCACCCGCACGCGCACCCCGCGCACCCGCACCCGCACCATCCGCACGCGCACCCGCACAACCCGCAGCCCATGCACCGCTACGACATGGGCGCCCTGCAGTACAGCCCGATCTCCAACTCGCAGGGCTATATGAGCGCGTCGCCCTCGGGCTACGGCGGCCTTCCCTACGGCGCCGCGGCGGCCGCGGCCGCAGCTGCGGGCGGCGCGCACCAGAACTCGGCCGTGGCGGCGGCGGCGGCCGCAGCGGCCGCGTCTTCCGGCGCCCTGGGCGCGCTGGGCTCCCTGGTGAAGTCGGAGCCGAGCGGCAGCCCGCCGGCCCCCGCGCACTCGCGCGCACCCTGCCCCGGGGACCTGCGCGAGATGATCAGCATGTACTTGCCCGCCGGCGAGGGCGGCGATCCCGCGGCGGCCGCGGCGGCGGCGGCGCAGAGCCGGCTGCACTCGCTGCCTCAGCACTACCAGGGCGCGGGCGCGGGCGTCAACGGCACGGTGCCCCTGACGCACATCTAGCGCCGCTGGCCCCTCGGGGACGCTGCTGCTCGGGGCTGCCGCCGGGCTCCACACACCCTGGCTTTTGTACAGACGTTTCCACGTTCTTGTAAAAAATGAAAACGCTGGAGGGGAGGCCCAGGTGACACGCGCCCTCGCTCGCCCCTCCAGGAACTCCTAGGGGCCGGGAGGCGCTGGCACGAGCTTGCGTTTTAAACTGAACTTCGTGTTTTCTTGAGACTTTTTGTACAGTATTTATCGTCCACGGAGGAAGCAGGAAGCGTTTTCTCTGCTCGATGGAGCAAACAGACAAAACCAAGCAAGGCGATGCCAACTTTTATATCTCGTCAGGCCGCTAACCTTCCCGCTTCGCGTCCGAGGCTTGCCTGCCAGAGGCCAGTCGCCCCCGGGCTGTTCTCACTTGTTATAAATGTAGTAAGGCAAATCCAAACATTTTCAAGGTTTTTTTTTTTTTTTTTGTCTTTTTTGGAGAGGGGGTTAGTTACCGCTCTTCTGGGTTGGTTTGTTAATTTATACAAAGAGGATCCCCTCAGAGGCAGAGCTATATTCTGGGTTTTGTAAAACTTTCTGTATCCGAGCATTTCCATTTTTTTTTTGTTTTGTATTATTTCCTGTAAATGCGTTGTGAAAGTTTTATTTTAGGCGTTGCGGTGCGGGGAGGGGGAGTCAGATAATGTACATAGTTTCCTACAAGACTTTCATCTTTTAAAAAAACGAGAAAAGACTCCCCCTAAAGATGCAATGAGTTTGAATCAATAAATTAAGAAAAAAAAGCGCATTTTCCCCATAAAGTTGAAACGTGCTAATTTTATATACGTGTTTTATGAGTTCAAAATACAATGAGTAATCTGTTGGAGAGGTTGTCAGCAGGAGCTAAGAGTGAGGGAAGGCCGGGGCAGAAGGTAAGGTTTTCACGAGCTTTATTCAGCGAGAGGGAAGAAGTTAAAGTTCCGCCAATTATTTTGTGGAGTTGAAACGTTCAAACAGGAGAAATAATTACAAAAACGTCTTCGAATGCTCTAGCTCTTTGGCCGTGAGGGCACCAGCGCGCTTGTTTTCTCGCTGTGGCTCTGCCCCCCGCTGCCAGGGCATCTGCAAGGCAGCTTGGTCGGAGGAAGGAGAGAGCCCAGTGGCGGGACCAGGCCAGGGACGGGGGACAAAGACCTCCGCGGGCACAGGGCCTCGAGTCCCCTCCCCGGAGTTAGGATTGCCAGCGGAATTTATCCGAATTTGGTTCAAGGCAACAACCGCCCAACCGAAACGAGCTCCTGCTGACCACCCCACCTCTGCTCCCGTCCATTCCCAGGCCCCCCTCCCTCCTTGGGAAATCGCAAATAATTTTGTTTATTTTCACACACGAATCGACCGTCCCTCTCCCCTGCGTGAACTGGGATGCGAGTTGCTAAACGATGTGAATGCAAAGTGCTGTGTTTATTATTCCTGACGAGGTTGTTTGACGCTTTAAATTTTTTAATTATATTTTTTCTAGGTGTCTATTGGTACATTGCAGTTTTTTCTGGAATTCTGTAAAACTTTGTCTTCAAGTACTCTGACGGCATTAAATATTGCATTTAAAAGTTATATTGTAGCAAATACATTTTGAAATTAATCATAACATTAAGATGAAATTCTATTTTTCTGAAAGGGAAAAAAAAAACACCTTTAAGTCCAGATGGGAAATATGCTAATTTCAGCAGCCTTCAATATCTTTTCTTGTCTTGGAATGATTATAGACTGTCCATTCAAAAGTGGACTTATTGGGACTGAGGGTGTAGCTCAGGGGCACAGTGCTTGCCTAGCATGCACAAGGCCCTGGGTTCAACTCCCAGCACTGCAAAGCAAATAAATAAAACAACTTTTAAAAAAAACACACACGAAAAAGCGGGCCTAGTCTATCAATTTAGTGAGAACCAAATTTAGACTGCATTGCAGATAGCTTTAAGGATAATGGTAATCTGACCATTGACACATGATTTTTTGGAGTCATTTTGATAATTTTGCTTAAACCACTCATTTGCTTGAAGTGATTGCGAAAAGTTCAAGAATGATGTCCACTGCTTTCTCCCAAGATAATAAAAGCCCCCTTTTCTCTTCTTTATTTTCTCTTAGGGGTTGACTCCTTCCTGAAACTGCTGTTTCTAAAAGTGTTTGCATATGCGCTGCTGAGGGGAGCGGCCGGGTGAGGCTGTCTGGGAACAAGTGCCATGGGCAATTCCCCGTGGGAGGCGCTCTGGGAAATTCTGTAACGCTCCCTCTGTTCACGCAGCACAGCGCTTGCCGGGCCAGGCCACGTTTACTCCGAAATCGAGACTTACAGGCTCTGGCTGAGGTTCTTTGCAGACTCCAGATCTCATCATCACCTTGTAGGAAGGTCGGTGAGAGACGACCTGTGGCCAGGCTCACCCACGCATGCTTGGGTTTCTGCCTGTGTCCCTTCCACTGGTGCGCCCAAGCCTGGGCTCGCCACGCATGTTACTAACGCCGGTCCACTTTAAACGAAGACGACTAGGAAAAGTTTGGTCACTGTGAGGAGCCCAGGCACCGCTGGCCCTTGCTTTCCTAGGACGGGGCCTTAGACATGGGTGATTCGCTGCTTTGCTCCATCCACAGGCGCTTGGCATACTTGGTGCAAGAGCTCCGAGGCCCCTTGTTTCCTCTTTGTTCTGTTGATTAGAACTACAGGAAGAAAGGCAAATATAAATTCTTTAATGACTTAATTTAAAAACAACAGGAGGTGGAGGGAGGAAGATTAGCAGGGATTCATCTCAAGACAGATCCTGGCCTGGCAGCCTCCGGTCTAAAGTAGCAGGGGGATGAATATCCCACGGGGCCCAGACTTCTGCTCAGCCTGAACCCCGTTCAGCCCAGGTAATGCTGACTGTGCTTATAAGGTGAAACAGTGCGTGATAATTATCGTATAATCACTTAACTCGTTTCCAGATCGCAAGGCAGTGTTTCTGTCCCTTATTGCATTTGTTTGAAATTCGTGTGGAGAACCCGGCCAGGATCTTTGTGGGGCTTGGACAAAGTTTGCCTAACTTTTTGCGGGTAGGGGGCCTCGGAGTGGCTTCTTTCTGAGCAGGCCTTTGCGCAGGGCCCCGGCTGGAAACAGGGACCCTCGGTTTACCCAAGGCCTCTCCTCTCCCCTCCCTCCTCCCTTCTTTCCTTTTCTTTCTTCCTTGTTTTTTTGTTTGTTTGTTTCAGTCAGTGGCCCGTCGGTCAGTTTTGTTGTGTTGTTATTGTTGCTAAGCCTTTGACACCCGCCCTCAAAGAAACCCACCAGTAGCTAAACGAAACGAATTGATTTTTTAGAAGAGTTGCGGGCGCACCGAGCCGGGCCTGCGGATGTGCCGAGCGTGTGACTGATGGGTCTATTAAAATCATGCGTGTGGGAGAAGAATAACGCTCCTGTTCACGCATTCCATTTTCCCCACAAAGACTGGGCACCGCAGATCTCTGTCTCCGGAAAATTCCAGTTAATTCGAGAAATCCGCCGCGGGACACGTGCCCCGGAGAGGCGCGCTCCCGCTCGGCCTGGGTCCAGCACCCTGCGGCCCTGGGCCCCACGGGCTCCGGCCTGCCCCGCCCTCGCCCCCACCGCTCTTCTGCAGCCCTGCGCACGGGCCGCGCTCGGGCTAATCTTGGGTTTGAGGCTCCGAAACTTCAGTGAGAGCCGACTTGGCCTTGGCGCAGCCTTGTTCCTGCGGGAACGTTTGGCGGGCTTGACGGATCGGACGCGGGGTGGGGGGGGGTCGCCCCCAGGCCCGCAGGGTGGGGCGGCGGGTGGGCAGCGCAGCCTCACCCAGCTCGCAGTTCCGACGCCTCCCCAGCGCCTGGCAGAGCTGCGCCCCCCGCCCCGCGCCCCCGCCCGCGCGTCCTCCCCGCCCGGCCCGCGCTCTCCAGCTGCGCGCCCGGCCCTGCTCCTCCCGCCCCGCGGCCGGGTCCTGGTCCCGGCCCCCTGGGGAGGGGGTTGGGGGACGGCTCCCGCGGCCTCGGCCCCCGCTCGCTTCTCCTCCCTCCTCCGCCCGCCTCGCCGGCCTCTTTGTCTTGGCTCGGGCCGAGTCCGCACCCTCTGCTCCCTCGCCTCCCACTGGGCCCGGACGCCCCGTCGGTGGCGGGTCTTCGGAGCAGCTTCCCAGGTGCGGCGCGCCCACCACGCGGGGCCGGGCCGGCCCGGAGGCCCGGGGGGGACCACGATGGCCGAGGCGAGGGCAAGAGCGGTGTTTTGTCTAAGGGCAGCCCTGACCCGGGGTCAGCTGCGAGCTGGACCCTAACAGTTCGCCGCGGAGCCGAAGGCCTCGGGCAGGGCTGCAACAAGTGGCGGCCGCGGGGGAGGGGCGGGCAGGGCCCCCTCCCAGCCACCGGCCTGCGCTCCCCTCTTGGCTGGTTTTACCGCTGCTCTCCATGGGAGTCTGCAGGAAACGCCTCCTGGGGCCTCTGCCCGAGGGCCCTGCTCAGTGAACACGATTCGCTTCCAAACGCAGCAAAGACCCAGGGCGACCCTCTCTGCCTCCCCAGGCCCCTCTTCCCTGGCCCCAGGAAACCTGGCCTGATCTTAGCTTCTCTGCAGCCCTTGGCCTGTTTGGGGCGCTGAGGGGAGAAACTGTAGGGCCGTTGGCCGCCAGATCCTGCTCTCCAGCAGGGAGGGACGGAGCGCCAACGGGCGTGAACAGCCCAGGTGAAGCCCACAGGCTCATCCGATGGCGCGTGGCGTGTGGAGGACGGGAGAGGAGCTGGGGCAAGGGAAGGGAGTCCATAGAGCTGCCTTCTTTAGGCCAGGCTGGGAATTTGTGTTGAGACGCCACCACTGCGTTTCAACAAATATGGAAAATGTGTACAAACTCAAACAAGTCTGTATCCAAAGACAGGAAAAGATCATCTGTTCTGATCGTAAAAATAAAAAGCACAAGATTACCATCTTTTCCTCCAGATTTTTACCTCCACACAATATGAAAAGTCCGCTAGCAACCGAAAAAGGACAGAGCAGTTTTTTAAAAACAATAGGAACCACGTAACTCCAGGTGAAGTGACAATCCACAACTCGCTCGGGGTAGATTGGGGGGCACTGTGCTAAAAAGTAGGTCCTGAGTTCCAAACCCAGGACCAACATGCTAGTGGGTCAGCTGCTAAGTGTGACCAACCCGGAACATTTGCCTGTGGCAGAAACGCTGGACATGGTGCGTTGTTCTGAATGCCCCGTGGGCAGCTCCGAGGGTTTAATTGCCTTCAGCCACTTCAGAACGACCATGTGGGCGCCTGAAAGATGCTGTTTGTGAAGAACGGCAGGTCATCACACGCAAAGCCTCGAAATAGTCAGCCAGTCAAATCAGTGGAAAAAATCAGCTTTTGTTAGATTTTGCAGTTTCAGGAATTAGGCATTCACTGCAGAGCTGCAGTTTTGAGAAATTGCAATGTCAGGCGCGTTCCCAGTGGGGAAATATTGTGAGTGTGGAGGATCGTAAGATGGGGCCTGACAATGGGGAAACTGACAAGAGTCATCACCCAGACTCCGCTTTCCCTCCCGACACCCCGGAAATGCTAAAGCGGTGATGTTCGGTGGCAGCGAGGAACTCTGGGTTGGCCCCGGGCGCTCCTTGGAAGGAGAGGCGTGGACAGCTCACGGCCTGACCCTGGACTTCCTGTGGCCAGTCTGGGGACTTACAGAGCAGGGGTGCCCTGTGCGGGTGTAAAGCCCGTACACAGGACAGTGGCAGTGGCAAGGTCAACATGGGAACCCCAGGCAGAGGCCAACTCTTTAGCCCAGGAACAGGAGGGGAAGGAGGCCAGGCCAGCGTGTTCAACCCAGAAAGGAGGGAGCAGCTCAGAGCTTTAGTGACCCAAACCCCGGGGACATTGCAGGGAGGGGAAGAGCTGCAGTGGGCAGGGAGCCTGGGCGCATCCTTTGTGTGGCAAACACAGAGAAGAGGATCCTGGTAGGATCGGCCTTGGCTCTTTCGCCCTTGTCAGTCCTGCATTTCCCAACTGTGTGTCTGTTTCCCCATCACACAGGGAGCTTGTCCCAGGTGGGCGTGGTGGCACTCTCCTGCAATCCCAGAGACATGGTAGGCAGGGGCAGGAGGATCCCAGGTTGGAGGCCAGAGGCAGCCTGTGTCTTAAGATTTAAAAAAAAAAAAAAAAAAAGAGGGGCTGGGGGTGCGGCTCAGTGGTAGAGCACTTGGAAAGTATGTGCGAGGCCCTAGGTTCGGACCACCACCACCAACAACAAAAAAGCCAAAAGGAGCTTCCTAGGCCATGTGCCCTGTGGGGCCTCTGAGCCTAGCACCAGGAGGCCAGTATGGGTGGTCACTGAAGCAGGAACATGTCCCCTGGGGAGTGAGTGGACCACAGGGGCGTCAGGCATACAGTGCCGTTCCCAGGGTGGAATGACGGTCACTTCACAAACCACAGACTCCCATCCATCCCAATGAATGGGGGCTTCTCAGGACTGCTGGGCAGCCATCACACCTGCAGACATGTATGACCAGCACACGTGTCCAGCCTCTCCCATGAGCACGTCACGGGCTAGCCTCTTACCAGGTGCTCACGAGTCAAAGATCAACTGGACAGGATTCAGATCTCCCGGGTGAGACCCTGGCATACAGGTGGGAAGGCTGCTGAAGCCTGCAATTGCATGGCAGAGGCATGTGGCAGTGGCTATGTGAGCAGCTGGCCCAGCCTGCGGGACTTGGAGACGGCCTCCCGGCACAGGAGGCCTCCCGGGCCCTGTGGCTGCCTGGTGCTCCTGTGAACTACCCCAAGCCCAAACCCCCGAGGCCTTCCTGTGTGGCTCTGGATGATGAGGACTGAGTAGTGAGAAGGGAAGATAGTGGGATAAGCCTGCTCGGAGCAGGTGACTGGCTGCGTGTGGTTAGCATGGTCGTCAGAGATCCAGACCCGGAAATTTATGCAGGCGCACAGGGTACACAGGATCCCCAGGGGTGCCCGCTACAAATTCAGCCCTCCAACTCAGGGCCCCCAGAGGCCGACCACAGATGCCTCAAGAATCCACCTTGCTTAGGCGCGCTCTTGGAGGCAGATCCTGGGTGACGCTTGGAAAATCTGTGTGTGGAGATGGAACTGAATATTTGTTTATGGTAAGTAGCTTCTAAGGCTGTATCAGGATCATTAAGATCTGAGTAGCAATTTATTATTTGTAAAGTGCTCTCATTTAATTGTTCAATTTAGGTGATTTGTGAAAAAAAATTAAACTAGTTGGAAAAGAAAGAGATTTTTAGGCTAGGTTATTAGAATCTTGTGACTGGAAAGGGGTGCCTGATTCACCTGAGTTTATTTCTCCTCTTCTGGCTGGTTGTTTCGGCCCCTGCAATGGCATCTCCACTGTCCTGAAAAGCAGCTCACAGACCCGGAGAGGCGGACCTCAGCCGCTCTGCTCTCGGAAACAGGCACAAAAAGTGACCACATGGGGCAGACACTGTGTCCCACCCATGTTGGATTTCGCCAAAGGGGTTTGTATTTGCACAGACCAGGTCTTGCACCCTGGTGACCCATATGTGCAAGGAACGTGTCAGCCAGCGGAGGCACTGGGAAAGTGGGAGAGAGGCCACTTACTGCTGCACACGAAAGGGCCACATTGCTGCCCTCAGCTAGACCGCAGCTGCCATAGTAGGATTGGGCTTCCAGGCTCTCCGCGTTGTCAGCTGTGACGTGGGAGAGCCTTGTGAAGACGCATCACCTGGGGCACTGCGGGTGTCTGAGAAGAGGCTGGGCGCGGGGGGCCAGTCCTCAGGTAAACTGGCTCCTCCTTGCAGGGTTTGTGTGAGCACTCAGTTTGCTTAGCACAGGGAGCTGGGCTGCTGGACTCACAGGAGCAGAGATGGAGTCCAGCGTGGTGTGGAAGAATGAGTTATCTGACTCGCAGCCAAGCAAACAAACTTCACGTGAGAGAGAATGAGACATCCTTTTAATTTTAAAACCTAAAGTGCTCACTTCAGATGATCATTTATTTCAGTCTTTCAGACTGAGAGTACTCCTAGAAATATATTCTCAGTTTTAAAATACTGACTACCAAATTTGGACAACAAACTGAACTATCCATTGACTAAGGGGAATTATATGAAGTTTAAAAAGTAAATAAGCCAACACTTTGTTATTCTAAAGTGAATACATCATCTATGATAACTATTTGGAGAAAAATAAAATTACATTTAAACTCAGGGTTTAAATTCAATCATTCAATTGCTTTAAGATGACATACATCAAAATAGATAACTTAAAATCAGTCTACAAGTAGTAAGTGCAATAACAACTTGAATAGCATAAATTCTGGCTAAATTTGAAGCAGTTATAATGGCATTAAATTTGATTTGAGGAGAAAAGTACATCTATAATAACATTTTGCCTGCAGCCGTAGCCCTGTGGCATCCGATCCTGTCAGATCTCAGAAGCTAAGCAGGGTTGGTCCTGGTTAGTCCTTGGATAGGAGACCGCCTGGGAACACCAGGTGATGTAGGCTTGGGAGATGGACTCAGAAACCGACTTCAAAAAACAATCAGCCATTGAAAACCCTATGAACAGCAGAGAAGCACTGACAATAGTGTTTCACTGCTGTACATAGGGTCACTATGAGTCAGATACCGACTTAACGGCACCTAATAACAACAATAACAGCAATAACATTTTAAGGTGATTTCTTTCCTTAGGATTTTTTTATAGCCAAAACAGAGTCACCTTTCCCCACTTCTTCCTGCAGTCCGTCCGGCAGGCACATAACCCACAGTCTTGGGTAAAGGAGGCCCATTCCTAAGGGAATGCCCAGGGCAGAAGTCACCTGGGGACAGATGCCCCAGCATCACCACACACTCCTGAGGGTAGCAGCTGTGTTGAGTGTGAGCTTTTAGAAAAGTGCCATCTCGAGCCAGGCACGGTGGCGCACTCCTGTCATCCCAGCGGCTCGGGAGGCGGAGGCAGGAGGATCACAAGTTCGAGACCAGAGGCAGTCTGTGTAATTTAGCGAGACCCTGTCTCAAAAAGTAAAAAAATGGGCTCAGGGTGCAGCTCAGTGGTCCAGCACTTACAAAGCATGCAGGCGTGAGGTCCTAGGTTCAACCCCCAGTACTGGAAAAAAAAAAAAAAGAAAGAAAAAGAAAGAAAGAAAAGAAAAGAAAAGAAAAGAAAAAAGAAAGCATGAGTTGGGTTCTGGCCACGCTGCTTATCTGAGTTGCATTCAGCAGGAAAGACACGTGGATCACAGAGCCAGTGCAGAGGAGGGTGGGCCTGCTCCCAGCTCGGGGGAGCCCTTGTCCTGCTCAGTGAAGGGCTGGTTGACTTGCCATTGGGGCATCGGACGTAGGGCACCGGGGTCTTGCACCCGACGCATTGTCCCTGCGTGCTTTAGAGATCGGTGGTTTCTTGGCTGTGGGTCCGGACATGATCAGCAGAGGCTATGGAAGGCAGCTTGGTCCCGAGAAGGGCAGTGGTGGATGGCCGTGAGGCAGCTGGCCTCCTCAGCTGGGCTGCTGGGGCCTCCTGCACGGGGCAGGACTGGGGAGTGGGCTTGGCGCTTCCACCTGGGGAGAATCCTGGATAAGTGGCTGGCGCTAGGTGCTTGCTCTTCCCAGGACCTGCTCTGTAATCAATCGGCCCACGGTGGGCCGGGGAGCTCGTGGGCCATGCTGCCCTGCCTGCCTGCCTGCCGTGGCAGTGTGCCGGATGACTCAGGCCCCTGGGAGAGAGGAGCTGAAGCTGGGGAGAGGCCGCCACTCCCCCACACTGAATCCAAGCCCCTTGGTGCTGAGAAGGAGCCACAGGGCTGGGCCCAGTGCTCCCAGCTCTATCCAGCACCTCCGGGATCAGGAGGGCATAGGGCGGGGGCACAGCATAGACAATGACCCCCATGTGGAAGCAGGGCCCCACCAGTCCCAACCGGATCTACCTCAGGGCACCTGGTCTATTCTCTTCCTCATCGCAGTAGGAGGCTGACTTTGTACTCGCTAGCGTGTACTCGCTAGCACAGCCCCAGAGACAAGCAGTGCACATCCCCTGCCCTGCTCTGTGCCAGCTGCCAGCCAGAGCACCCAAGGCCCCACACTGAACTCCGGGAAACAGCTCAGAGTGTTTTTAGACTGGAGAGAAACACAGCCATGCCGGGCGCTTCTCTGATGCCACAGGAGCAGGTGCCGAAGGTGGTTCTCTGGCCCCACGTGAACCTGCAACTAAGCCCCTCAGGGTGGCATCACGGCTTTGGCGGTTGCTATGTCAAAATCAATTCCTGTGGGAAAAGTGGAGCAGAGCTCGCTTCGGGGTGGGGCTCCACCTGGTCCGGGCAGGGTCCGTGTGGGCTCAGCAGGTGGCTGAGAAGCGTAGTGGTCTTTAGAAGAGTAAGGCAAAATATTATTTTTCTTTCAATCCTTGCACATTCTTTTTTAAAAAATGATTGCTAAGTTATTAGAACAGGAATGCACGTTAGGTTGCGTGGACTTAACCACTTAAACAGAGTATCAGGTATTTCCGTCCGCCCCGGGCTTTGTGGAAAATACTGGGGCATTGAGGATGGGGGAAAATGGACACTGTTCAGAGTGATGGTGAAGTCAGGCATCATGGGTTCATTTAAAGTGAGACAGTTTTGTCTATGTCTTTATGCAGTCGGGTCACTTAATTTAGGCTGTGACTTTAAATACAATTTTACCTTTCTGCAAATAATTGCTAGAGGTGATATGTTCCCTGGGGAATAACAAAATATTGATTTAATTAGTTTTAAGAATTTTACATAATTTTCCTTGTTAGGTGCCATCAAGTCGTGTCCAACTCATAGCGACCCTCATGGGGTTTTCGATGGCTGATTGTTTTTGGTATTGCCTTGGGAGTGGATTGCCAGGTCCTTCTCCCTAATTTTCCTTGTTGTTGTTGTTGTTAGGTGCCATCGAGTCGATATCCGACTTGTAGCGACCCTCATAGGGTTTTCAATGGCTGACCTTTTCGGGATTGCCTTGGGAGTGGATTGCCAGGCCCTTCTCCCATTTTTGTGGTGCTGGGAATTGAACTCAGGACCTCAGAGACTACAGCGTTAACAAGTGAATAATTTTGCTTATTATCTAAATTTCGTAGTCAGTGTTTTAAAGTTGAGACCACATTTCTAATAACATTCTCAGTTTAAAGACTGACGTAAATGATTTGTTTCTTTAAAAGTGAGCAAGAAGGTTTTTACGTTAACACCTTACTGATTAACATAACCAAATTTAAATCTGTGCAAGTCAGAGCAAACTGAACGTGAGGAAACCCTATCATGTGAACTCGTGTGCCCGGAGACTGCTGACATGTTCCCTTGCTTTTCCTCTGTTTTAGGTCAGATGCTCCCGGTACCACGATTTCTGTGCCCTTCCTAAAAGATGATTGTCTGCTAGTTTTGACTGCCAGCAATCCTGCTTTGAGCCACCCTAGATTTTACTTCTCTGCTTTATCTCATTAACTCTAATATAAACAATTCTATTCTAGTGTATCTTCTTTTGTACGCAAGACTTTCTTCTCTATATGAACCATCTGGCAGCCCGGTTTCGGAAGTTCTGGATGTAAGGGTGGTATATACAGAAGGCTTGTATGTCTTCAAAATAGTAGTAACAATACTAATGCCACATGATGAGGGTACCCGCCTGTAACAGTCTACTCAGGGTGTGAAGGTGGCTGTTCAAGAGCAGACAGCTGAGGTTGCAGTATAGCTAGGTGTAGAACACTGGCCTATCGGAGCATGTGCAAGGTCTTGGGTTCAATCCTCAGCATGGCAAAATATCAGAGGAGTCATTTCTATTACTACTGTTGCTCTGAAACCCTAAATTTTTTGTGTGTGTGACACTGGAGGTTGAACCCAGAGCCTCATACCTGCATGCTCTGTAAGTGCTGGACCACTGAGCTGCACCCTCAGCCCATTTTTTTACTTTTTGAGACAGGGTCTCGCTAAGTTACACAGACTTCCTCTGGTCTCGTACTTGCGATCCTCCTGCCTCCACCTCCCTAGCGGCTGGGATGACAGGCATGCGCCACTGGGCCCGGCTAAAACCCTAAACTTTGATGAGCAATTTTCATTTTTTCAAACAGTTTACTTGTAGAACTCAGCAAACATATACAAATACAAGAAGATACTTCCTTTGAAAATGATAAGCCTCAATATTGCATTTAAACTACTTTTTTTTCCAAAAGTTTTTATTTTCAATTTTATTTTCTTCCTCTTCTTTTCTTCTGTGGAGTGAGGTTGAGGAAGACGAAGGAAAACTCAGGAAGACGAAGGAAATGAGCAGAGGGAAAAGGCAGCCGTCGGCTCGGCCAGCACGTTGCTGGACCCTGTGAGCAGAAACTAACAGGCATCAGCCTTCATTTCCTATTTTCACCCAGGCTGTACAAAAATATCTGGGATGGTTTTGATTCTCTCTATCAGAACATCCCTCGGCAACCTCCTGCCTGCTGAAATCAGAGCCCTGTTATAATCCTGTAATTGCACTTGAACTAGAAGAGATTAAATATTTTGCGTGTGCGTCCATGTCACCATGACTAGGCCACGGGAACGTAATTCAGGCCGAGGACCACGTGGAACGTGAAGGAAATTATCAGAAGCCAGAGGTTTTTCAGAAGGCAGAAATCAATCAAAGGCAGAGAGACCAGTAGTGACTCCCATGGGAAACACCAAGTACTAGAAAGACCAGGTTTTGGCAGCCACGCCACTCCGCTTTGGAGAGACGCAGGTCCAGCGCGGCAGGAGGAGGGCCCGACCCCCAAGCACAAGGGCTCCCCTGGAATGCGCGGATCAAGGATGAGGGGCAAATGTTAACCACTAGGACCCAGCTCCCCTAGCCTTTTCTGGGGCTATTTTAAGTAAGACAACTTTCTTTTTTTTTTTTTTTTTTGGAAATTATTAGTTTACACCTTAATGTGGTTCATTCTGACATGCTTTTCATTGTGACATTGCCATATATGCATTTTGTTGTACATTATTCATATAGGTTCCCCCTTACCCTCTTGTATGCTTCCCCCCATCCCACCCTTCCCATCTAAGTCTTCTCTATCTTTTACTTGGTAATATTTTCCTATATGTCCTTGGGTTCCAGTTCTGTTTAAAATAGAAACTTTTCCTGTAGTGATTTTTGTTTTTATCTTGTCAGAACAATTGCATGCATTTTCTAGACCATTTATATTGACACCATTCTTAGCTTTTTTTTTTTTTTTTAGTAAGGCAGCTTTCTAGCCTGCCTGTGTGTACTGAGCACCCCACTAGCTGGTTTCTGCGGCTACCGGAACAAAGCACCGCACCGAGTGCTTAAAGAGCAGAACCGAGTTCTTGCACCATTCTGGGGAGAAGGGCAGGGTGAGGGCGTGGGCAGGGCGGCACGCGCTGCGGCTGTGCCAGAGCGGGTGATCGGGCTCTCTTGGGCCTCCAGCGCTGCCCTCACACCTTGCTGTTCCCTGGCTGGTAGCCGCGCCACGGTGCTCTGCCTCCCATGTTACTCGGCCTTCCTGGTGCTGCCTGTGTCCAAATTCCCCTTCGTAAAAAGCCGCCAATCGCTGGCTGAGGGTCCCACCCATGACCCTGTCTTGGCTGTCCGTCTGCAAAGACTGCTTCTGGGGAGGGGTCCTGGGGCCGACTTTGGCCTCTTCCTGGCATGGTGGCCCCGGTGAACTTTCCCTGCCCTGGGCGTTCTGAGGCCCTGCTTCTACCCAAGCAAGGAAGGGCTCAGCCTTTGCAGGCTGGCTGTGCAGCTGTGCCCCAGGCCTCAGTGAACCAGGAGCTTTAACCACGGCCAGCTGCCCCCAAGCTGCCCTGAGCCCACCGGAGTGAGTCATCTCCTCCACGGCACAGAGGAGCCACAGGAGGCCCGAGGAGGCTGGCTGGCTCCACATCCAGGCGGTGCCCAGGGGGCGCGCTCACTCACACTAACTCAGGAGGTTTACCTCAAATGACACCGCACAGCAGGAGGAAACTGAGCGACATCAGCGTGCCAGATTCTACCTCCTTTTTCTTATTTGTTTTTAATTCAATTTGTTTTGCAAAATTACATGTACTTCCGTAAACCACCTTTATCCCTTTGGAAGAATATAATGTACCAAGAGATTACTCACCACACAGCTCACCTCTACAATCTGGCTTCGCCCTCCCTACACTTTTGAGATATCAGAACAAAGTAATTCAGCCCCGCCCTGCTTTTTTCTTCCTCCTCCTCCTTCTTCTTCTTCCTCCTCCTCCTCCTCACCCTCACCCTCCTCTTCCCCCTCCCCCCTCCTCTTCCTCCTCCCCCCTCCTCCTCCCTCTTTTTCTCCTCCTCCTCCTCCTCCTCCTCCTCCTCCTCCTCCTCCTTCTTTTCTTTTGTGGTGCTGGGGATCAAACCCTGAGCCTCAAGCATGCTAAGTA
>VMDO01003482.1:56435-120951 GCA_007922755.1 Pedetes capensis
AAAAAAAAAAAAAAAAAAAAAAAAAAAAAAAAAAAAAAAAAAAAAAAAAAAAAAAAAAAAAAAAAAAAAAAAAAAAAAAAGAAAGAAAAAGAAAATAGGAGAAGTTAAGTAATCTACAAAGGACATGTCATTAATGCATAGAAAATTCAAGATTAAAATCTAGACCTGACAGATTTTACTATTTGCAACTAATATAATAAACATGGACATTTCTTAAAGGCCAATGGACTTGCAAGGTGTGGAAGGACCACAGCAGCCCCTTGCTTCATCCATCTGCATACTTCAGAAGCAGCTTCTTTTAAATGTTTTTCATTATTTTTCCCACACCCTTATCTCCTTATTTCCTTTTTTTTTTTTCCGGTACTGGAGGTTGAACCCAGGGCCTTGCACCTGCATGCTCTGCAAGTGCTGGACCACTGAGCTGCACCCCCAGCCCATTTCTTTACTTTCTGAGACAGGGTCTCGCTAAATTACACAGACTGCCTCTGGTCTCGAACTTGCGATCCTCCTGTCTCCGCCTCCCCAGCCGCTGGGGTGACAGGCGTGTGCCACCGCGCCCGGCAAGATGGACATTTCTTAAAGGCCAGAGGTGTGGAAGGACCACAGCAGCCCCTTGCTTCATCCATCTGCATTCTTCAGAAGCAGCTTCTTTTAAATGTTTTTCATTATTTTTCCCACACCCTGGTCTCCATATTTCTGCATTACATGCTTACATTATTGATATGTTAGTTTTAGACATCATCTATTCAGACTTCAGTGGAGACTGAAAAACTTTCATGTTGTTTATACCCTTCCCATGCCCATCTTTCCCAAAGTAGGCGCACCTTGGATTTTATCACATCAACATTCAGTTTCCACCTTGCACACAGACGCACTGCTCACGGCCAAGCTTTGTTGTGGTTAGGTGCCATCGAGTCATCTCTGACTCATAGCGACCTCCATAGAGTTTTTGATGGCCAATTGTTTCAGGATTGTTTCAGGAGTACCCTGCCGTATCCTTCTCCCATATTTGCAGTGAACCCAGGGCCTCAGGGAGCACAGATCAGCACTGTACCAACTGAGCTAAACCCCAGTCCCGTGGCCAAGCCTAGAGGTGACTATGATTGTATTTCCTTTCTTGTGACACTGTTTTTCCTAAGACTGCTAAGGGTCCTGTTTTGTGAATGTTGCTCGTTTACTTAGTTTTCTGTGTTCCTGTCAAAAAATCTTTCAAACTCTGCATAACTATCAGTAAACTTTAAGTCATACGTTCTACAAGGTTAAATATATCAGGAATTTCATCAGTTCAGCTTTCCTTGGAAACAGACTAACAGGATGTTTCTGTCCACTTGCTCCAAACTGGGCAGTCTGTCCTCTGGCCTGCTGCACATCCATCATCTTCACACTTCACTTCCTCTCTCTTCCATGTGAGTCACCCATGTCTAGATCCTATGTTTTTGCTTGCTTCTCTTGTTTTGGTAAGTTATGTTTTCTGGTAGGCTGAAATATACAAGGAGTAGTTTAGCTGGGTATAGGATTCTAGGTGGAAAATACCGTTCCCTTGAAATTTTTGTCTTCTAACTTACTGTGTGCTTGGGAGTAGTCCATACTTATTTACATACATGTTTATTTTTTACTCTTTATTGAAGGATACTTGACATGTAATAAATTATGCATAATAAGGTATATAATTTGGTACAGGTCGATCAATATATGTTACCCATAAAATCACCACAATCAAGAAAAACATATCAATTACCCTTAAGTTTCTTTCTCTTCTCTGCACGCCCCCCCCCCCACAACGCCTATGCTTTCTACCCACAGGCAACCACTAATCTGCTTTATGTCACTATAAAAGGGTTTACATTTACTATTTACTAGAATTTTATGCAAATGGAATTGTATGAACTCTCTTTTGTGTGGGGGAATATGTCTTTTTTTCGCTTACCATAATGAGTTTGAGATTCATCCATGTATCAGTAGGTCATTCCTTTTATTGAGTAATATACCACAGTTTGTTTATTTACCACAGTTTGTTTATTTGGACTGTTAATGGACATTTGTTTTCAGTTTTTAGTCATGAATTTGGGTACAGGTCCTTATATGGACATGTGCTTTCATGTCTCTTGAGTAAACCCTTACGAGTAGAATGGGCCATGTTGTATGATACATCTATTTAGCTTTTTAAGCAATTACAAAACTGTTTTTCCAAGTGTTTGTACTATTTTCGTTCCAATAGCAGTGTCTGAGAGTTCTGGTTACATCAACACTCACACCAGTTTCTTCATTGTAGCCATATGATTTGGTGTGTAGTACTATTCCATTGTACTTTTAATTTGCTTTTCCGTAATGACTACTTAGCATTATCTTTTCACATGCTTATTAACAACCCATTTATCTTCTGGAGAGAAATTTCTGTTCAAATATTTTGCTCATTTTTATGGTTGCTTTTGTATTATTGAATTTTGATAGCTCTTAACATATTCTAGATACAAGTCAGATATCTGTTTTGCAAATATTTTCTCAATCTGTGGCTTGCCACAGATATGCGCCTTTTGAGGAAGAAGCATTTTAAATTTCGATGAATTCTGATTTACTGATTACCGTTCTCTTTTATAGTTCATGTTTTTGTATTGTACATAAGAAATTCTTGCCAAACTCCAAGTTCCTAGCATTTTTTTCCTGACCCACTTGAAAATATGCTATCCAATTCAATATCCAATACCTATTGTTGTTGTTGTTGTTAGGTGCCCTCGAGTCGGTATCCAACTCATAGCGACCCTCACAGGGTTTCAATGGCTGACTGTTTCGGGATTGCCTTGGGAGTGGATTGCCAGGCCCTTCTCCCATTTTGTGGTGCTGGGAATTGAACTCGGGACCTCAGAGACTGCAACGCAGCACTCTACCAACTGAGCTAAATCCCTGCCCATCCAATACCTACATATAGCTATTTAAATTTAAAAATCAACTAGTTAAAAATAAAATAAACTATCCCTCACACTAGCCACAATTTCAAGTGCTTAGTAGTCACATGTTAGTCAGAAGAGACAAAGGGCATTTCATCATTAGAAAGTTCCATCAAGCCAAACCTTACCACCATGCAGTTTTCACTCTCATTCAAGTCTATGGTGCATTTCGACCTAACTTGTGTATGTGGTATGAGGTAAGAGTTCATATTTTTGCTTGTGGCTACTCATTGCTTTAGTATCATTTGAAAAGATTATCCTCTTTTCATTAACTGCCTTGGCACCATTGTCAAGAATCAATTGGCCACCTATGGTGCACTTTCAGACTCAACCTGTTACCTTGATCTATTGGTTGGTCTTTGTGCCGATACCATACAAACTATATTTGCAGTAACTCTTGAAAACAGGTAGTACAAATCTTCTAACATTGTTCATGTCATTCAGAAGTGTTTTGGCTCTCCTATTTCTTTGAATTTCCCATATATATTTTTCAATAAGCTTGTCACTTTACTCCATGCCCAAATAAAACCCTTCTGCTCAGGAGTAACGATATATGCCTGTGATCCTAGGTACTTAGGAGGCAGGAGGATCAAAAGTTTGAGGCCAGCCTGGCCAATATAGAGTCATTTTGTCTCAAAAATACATTTTTAAAGGGCTGAGATATAGGTTAGTGGTAGAGCACTTGCCTGGCATGTGCAATGTCCTAGGTTCAATCCCCAGTACTAGGGGAAAAATACCCACAATTTTAATTGGGATTTTATGTAATCTATAGATAAATTTAGGGAGAATTGTTATCTTAACAATATTGGTCTTCCAACAACCCATCAACATGTTACATCTCTCCATTTACTTAAATATTTTGTATTGTTTTTCTTGGTGATGTTTTGTAGTTTTCAGTGTACTAAATAATTATGCCAAACTATTTCTTTTTGAGACTTTTTGTATAGAGAGCCTATCATCTGCAAATAAAAATATTTTATTCCTTCTTTTTAAAATCTGCATAACTTCAATTTTCTTGTCTTATTGCATGGGCAAGAAGCCCTAGCACAATACTGACCTTAAGGCAGGTGTTTCTTCTTATTCGTGGTCAGGGAAGCTGTCAGCCTTCACAATTAGTACATATTGGCTCTAGGTAAGCCATGATCTGAATCCTGATCCTTTGAAGGTCATATATGACTATTTCTGTTTAGATTGCTTGTATTTTTAATGTGATCTATAGTCTTTCTATGCAGGTTATTTTGTTTCTCTGTTTTTAATTTCTTCTCTTTATTCCTTCTTTTTTTTTTAATGGCATGGTAATATTCCTTGACATCCCCAATATGTCTGTCAGCTTGTCGTGCTATGGGAACTTGCATGCTATGATGCTGAAAGCTATGCCACAAATATCTCAGATACCAGCAGGTGCATATACTGTGGACAGATTTCAGCTGAGCTTCCAGACTAAGACAGACTAGGGAGAAGGACCCAGCAGCCCACTCCCAAAACAATTAGCCATTGAAAACACTGTGAATAGCAGAAAAGCGCTGTTAAATATAGGGCTGGAGAATGAGCTCTCTAGGCTGAAATGCATTCAAGAAAGAGTTGCCTTCTCAAAGTAGAGCTGACCTTAATGATAGGAGTGGAGTAAAGCCCCTGGGACCTGCACTTGCTGATGTGGCATGACTCAAAATGAGAAGAAATATAGTGGCTGTAATACGGGCTTGAACATAAAAAGATTGTGTGCGTGGCACAGTGTATGGTAGTATTTTGCTCCATTGTACACAGGGTCGCTATGAGCCAGACTTGACTGGATGTTACAACAAACAACATGTGTTGACATGAGTCTTTTCTCATCAACTATGCTGGGAATTTGAGGTGCTCTTCAAACTTGAAAATCACGTATTTCAATTCTGAGAAATTTCATGAATTATTTCTTTGAAATATTATTTTATTTTTGCTGTTCTCTTTTTCTAAAATTCCTCTTGTTGTTGTTGTTGTTGTTAGGTTCTGTCAAGTCGGTATCCGACTCATAGTGACCCTGTTTTACAACAGGCGAAACACTACTGTCAGTGCTTCTCTGCTATTCATAGGATTTTCAATGGCGGATTGATTTTTGGGAGTGGGTTGCCAGGTCCTTCTCCCAAGCCTACAGCACCTGGTGTTCCCAGGTGGTCTCCCATCCAAGTACTAACCAGGCTCGACCCTGCTTAGCTTCCGAGATCTGACGGGATCAGATGCCGCGGGGTTAGGGCTGCAGGAAAAATTCATCTTAGAGGTCACATTTTCTGTACCATCTTCTGATTTTTATAATTTTCTTTCCCATTTTTCTCTTCTCTTTTTGTTCTGTTTTCTTAGTTTCTCTTGTTTATCTTTCCCTTATTCTCTTAGTTGCCTTTTTAACATTATATTTTATACCCAAAACTTAATTTTCTCTATTTTTTCTTCTTTAAAATAACTGCTGACTTTGTTTTATGAATCTTCTTTCTGAGTTTTTTTTTTTTAATGATTTTTACTTGTCCTAGATTGTTTCCACTCTTTCTGAATCCCATTTTCCTGTTACTTTTGGCCATAGTCTTGTTGTTAGGTGCCGTTGAGTTGTATCTGACTCACAGCAACCCTCATAGGGTTTTCAGTGGCTGATTGTTTTGGGAGTGGACTGCCACATCTTTTTCCAATTTGTGCGGTGCTAGGGATCGAACCTGGGTCCTCAGAAAGTGTGGAGCAGCACTCTACCAATTGAGCTAAACCCCAGCCTGGGCATAGACTGTCTGTCCATAATGTCTAGTTATCCTTTGAGGCATTAAAAGCTCTTTGGAGCATTGAGATTGGGCCTTGTGACACCCGCTAGCTTTATTGTAGCCTCAAACTTGGGTGTTTGGTTTTAAGAATATCCAAACGTCAGTTATTTATGGCCCATTGAGTCCTTCTGTTTCTCTGTTGAGGAGTTCTTGGGGTTTTTTTTTTTTTTTTTTTTGCGGTACTGGGGGTTGAACCCAGGGCCTTGCGCCTGCATGCTGTGCAAGTGCTGGGCCACTGAGCTGCACCCCCAGCCCATTTTTTTACTTTTTGAGACAGGGTCTCACTAAGTTACACAGACTGCCTCTGGTCTCAAACTTGCGATCCTCCTGCCTCCGCCTCCCAAACCGCTGGGATTACAGCGTGCGCCACCGCGCCCAGTAGCAATGCAATTTTTCAAACCACCAAGTTCCCAGGATCCCTCACAATCTTAGTTTACAGTGAACAGCTGCCAACTCATGCAGGCGTTACCTCACTGCTGTCTAGAGAACGACTCAGGTGGGTTTGCTCCACTGATTTATAATCCATTTTAAGGTTCTGTACTGATAATCATACTGGAATTTTCCTTTCATTAGTTCTTAGACATTTACTGTTTGGCCTCACGTAATTTCATTTTTTCCTTTGTCTTCCCACACTCTTGACTTGTCATAGGAAAACTAAGCTAATCCCTCAACTTCTTTCTTTGAATAACAAGCCTCACCACTGGGCCTCAGGCAGGCAAATGGGCACTAAGTAGGACATGTAAGAGGTCAGAGTTCTGAAAGGTCAGAATGTCTGAGGCAAGACACATTTTTCCTGAACTTTTGGGAAGCCACTCAACTAGGATGTGCCTTCGAGGTCCTTTTGGCATGAAAAAATGTTTTGAATCTATTGATTTACTGCCTTTTCCTCATCTCCACCTCTAGACTGACAGCCTCATAGATGTGTGAATGCTCACGGTAAAGTCCCTGGGGACAGAGGTTCCTTTTTTTTTTTTTTTTTTTGCGGACTGGGGGTTGAACCCAGGGCCTCACGCCTGCATGCTCTGCAAGTGCTGGACCACTGAGCTGCGTCCCCAGCCCATTTTTTTACTCTTTGAGACAGGGTCTACTAAATTAGGCAGACTGCCTCTGGTCTTGAACTTGCGATCCTCTTGGCTCCGCCTCCCAAGCCACTGGGATTACAAGCGTGTGCCAACACAACTGGCTCCGGAGGTTCTTGTTTCAAAAAGTGCCGTGACTGCCTATGCATTGGCCAGTCGTGATATTCATTTATGTATGGCTGAGTCTCGCCTGCCACCCCACCTCTTCCTATCAACCTGATGAAACCTGATCCATTTGGCCTAGGGGAAGGAAAGCAATGTGAATCCCCAGTAGCCACAGCCTGCGCTCTGCACACACTGACAGCCGAATCCGCATGGGGGCGCTCCTGCAGAGGGTCCCCAGGGGTTCCCAGAACAGAGAGGTCCCCATGACAAATGTTGCCACAGGGAGAAATCCGCCCCCCCCCCACTACCACCTACAGAGCAGAAGGGAGGTCAGACCCCAGGGGAGCCGCAGGCAGGCAGGGAGGCCAGGCCCCAGGGCAGTGCCCTGCCCAGGAGAGTCTGACCTGAGCACAGGTGTGTGAGGATCCACGGGTAAGGATTCCGTGTGGTCCACAAATAGGAAATCTCTCAGTTACTGAGGGGCACCCAAGGGATGGCCATGGAAAAACTCTGACGAAACATTTAAGAGATTCACAAGCCCCATTCTAAAGTGTTCAGAAATACAAAATACCCACAGGGTGTACAAAGGTATTGATTGATTAGTTTCTTCTCTGTCACAGAGAAAGTAGGTGATAGCTGGGACAAAAGACCCCAGAATA
Source organism: Pedetes capensis (assembly GCA_007922755.1). NCBI lineage: Eukaryota > Metazoa > Chordata > Mammalia > Rodentia > Pedetidae > Pedetes > Pedetes capensis. Next base: position 64,001 of record VMDO01003482.1, read on the forward strand.
AGGTCCAGCGAAACTACTGTGGCCAAAAGATTGTGTGAATTCCGTGAACATAAAAAGAAATGGATTCAGCCTGGCACGGTGGCACATGCCTTTAATCCCAGCAACTCATTAGGCTGAAGCAAGAGGATCGCAGGTTTGCAGGTCCTAGGCTAGAGGCAGCCTGTTGAAACCTTGTCCCAACATAAAAAATCAAAAAGGGGCTGGGGGTGCAGCCCAGTGGTAGAGCACTGGCAAAGTATGTGCGAGGGCCTGGGCTCACCCGCTACTACCTCAAAAAAGAAAGAGAGAAAATTGAGGGGGTGGAGAGAAAGAAGGGGGAGAGAGAGAGAGAGAGAGAGGGAGGGAGGGAGGGAAGGGGGAGGGAGAGAATAAGAAGAAGAGCGAGAAGGAGAGAGATAAGGAGAGAGAGAGAAAGAGAGAGAGAAGGAAAGGAAAGAAAAAGATAAAAGATATGGATTTAGGCATCTTCAAATCAAATAAGCACCAAAAAGAGCATTTTCTGGTAAGACATTGTATGAGGTTTAGAATTTGGATAAAGAATAAATTGGGGAAACATTTACTCTTCTCAAAATAGACATAGGTGGCTACATTTAAATGCCACTGTGCTCTCTCACCAGCACATGATAGATGCCAGGAAGACAAAATGGAATTATGGTTGGTAGTGGGCCCATTTGGATAATCTCTCTGTAATCTGGAACAGGGGATGGTGCAGGCATGCTAAAGGCACAGATGTACCGCTTCCTGATGTAGCGTCTACCAACACATACCGCCACAACACAATAATTTGGTCTGACTTTTAAAATAAGATGAAGATTTAATTAAGCAGGCTGGTGAAAAATCCTGTTAAATGCCAGATCAGACAACCTTTCTAAAATTATAGACACCACTTCCTGCAAGGAGCTGCTTAGTTTGAAGTATCAGAAAGTTGGTAGTTCACATATTCTCACTCATATGTGGGAGCTGAATCAAAATTATAAGAAGGAAAAATCCTATTCAAAGGTCAGATCAAAATAAAACGAAAAAAAAAAGCTAAGAATGGTGTCAATATAAATGGTCTAGAAAATGCATGCAATTGTTCTGACAAGATGAAAACAAAGGTCACTACAGGAAAAGTTTCTATCTTAAACAGAACTGGAACCCAAGGACATATAGAAAAATATCACCAAGTAAATGGTAGAGAAGACTTAGATGGGGAGGGTGGGATGGGGGGGAAGCCTACAAGAGGGTGAGGGGTAACCTATATGAATAATGTCCATCAAAATGCATATATGGAAATGTCACGATGAAAAGCATGTCAGAATGAATCACGTGAAGGTGTACATTAAAAATTTCCAATAAAAAAAAAAGTTGGTAGTTCAATAGCGTGGGCTGGGATTTAGCTTAGTTGGTAGAGCGCTGTGCTGCAGTCTCTGAGGTCCCGAGTTCAATTCCCAGCACCACAAAAATGGGAGAAGGACCTGGCAATCCACTCCCAAGGCAATCCCGAAACAGTCAGCCATGGAAAACCCTACGAGGGTCGCTATGAGTCGGATACCGACTCGACGGCACCTAACAACAACAAAACGTTCAATGGCAAATTGATTAGATGAAAACATGAGCTCTATCAGGCTCCGGAATTAGTTTGCTAAGTCAATGTGGAGCTTGTGGGTCAAACAAGGTTGGTGAAGCCCAACCCTTCTCTTGGGATTCTTCTAGGGGGCTCCAGGTCCAGTCGCAGAAAGTGAGCTCGGTGTGACACACCTGTATCTTTGCTGTGTTATCTTGTGAGAGAATTTTCAGGTCCCTTGACATTTTGGTGAGTGAGGAAACTTCTTACGATGTGTTCACAAGGAAAGAAGGACTCGCGCTCCCGAGCTGCCTCCCAGTGGCAAGGTTGCCACCGAGGTGCTTCCTGGCAACCCGGCAGGGGAGGTTACACAGCCAAGATCAGGTGTCCCGGTCTCACATCATTAATTTACTAGTGTGCGGAGCATAGGAGTGCGAGCCCCAGAGGTGGTGTCCCCGAGGCAGCCCTTACCCACCAAATATGCACGGGTGGAATATGCAAGCACGACACGTGGCGTCATCTGGAAAGTGCAGTTCGCCTCAGTAAAACAAAGATTTTTTCCCTACATCTAGAAAGAACAGAGCTGATCAATAACGCAACAAGCGACAAAAGGAAAAACTGATCGTCCACACTGCGCACCCAGTCATACTGAGCGGCAGGCTGACGTCTGCTCTGGATATTTCTTAAGTTTATTTGTTATGCTTTCCCAATGCTTCTTTTCTTTTCCCTCTTTTTTTTTTTTTTTTTCAGTCCTGGAGGTTTGAACCCAGGCCTTTACACATGCTGGGCAAGTGCTCTACCGCTGAGCTGGACCCCCAACCCCCTTTTTATTTATTTATGTATTTTATCCATTTATGTATTATTCGTTTATTTATTTATTTATTTCTATTTATTTATTTTTGAGGCTAGATCTCGCTAAGTTGCACATGTTGTCCCTGGCCTCCCATTCGCAATCCTCCTGCCTCAGTCTTCTGGGTAGCTGGGATCACAGGCAGGCACCTACACCCGGTGTTTGCTAGCATTTCTTAAGGGGAGCGTGTGCTAGGATTATCAGGGCTTCTTCTCGGAGTCGGTTCTCTGTCCAGGGGTGGACACCCAGGCTGGACATGTCTGAGAGTGGCCATGTCCCAGAAATCTTGATTTATAACAAGCTGTCTAATTAACTGCTTGGCCACCAATTTCAGAGAACTACCTCCACAGTGACGTAGCATAGCAAACGAACTCTTAATTCTGATAGAGCTGATGTTTTCATCTAATCCATTTCTCACTCACCTACCGGGTTTCTTATACTTCACATTAAAAAGCTCCTTGTAGGAGAATATGTCTAATTTCAGGAAGGTTTTCTGATCTGATATTTAACAGGTTTTGGCATGGCCTTCACTTTTTCTCAATGTACTGGCCAATAAAATAAAATTTTAAAAAATCTCACATGACTTTCCCCAGTGCATAAACTATTCCTTAGGGAGCCCTGAGTTATTACAAATTCCAGCAGCTGAGATGGTTCTTTCAATGCGAAATTAACTCTAATTTTCCGGGAGATTGGAGGAATTTTGTGATACCACAAACCTGACTGAGCTTGGCCTTCAGACCTTACAGCTGTGCTATGACTACTAGACGTTTGGCTGCTGCAACGGAAGAACTCGGTCTTAAAATAAATTTGGTGGCTACAGATGGCCAGTGGTTCCCACACTGAATGGCGCAGAGTGACCATTTCTAGTACCATGGAGAGTTCCGTCTGACAGGACTGGGAGAATCATGGCCCTGTGTGCCCCACTGGTCTCCAGAGTGCCTGGGAATGCGGGTGAAGGTCTCTGTTTCCTTGAGAGAGGCTTCTGGAATGAAGTACGGTGCTGCCAGTCTTGTTCTATTTACAGAGAACACGGACATCAGAATCGGAAAGTTTACAGAAGAAATGGAAAAATTCATTCGAGATTGGATTTTTCAGTTCTAGGGTTTCTGAGTCTCCTTTTCATTTTTGCTTCTCTGTTAATAATCCCCATCTGGCCTATAACATGTTCATATTTTCCTTTGATTCTTCAACCTACTTGTAAGGGTTGTACTAAAGTTTATTATCTCTGTGATTTCAGGTCTGTTTCTTTTGACTGATTTTTCTCATACGTTTTCCTCACATTTTCTTGCTTCTTTACATATCTGGTAATTTTTTCCTTTCTTCTCCTTCTCATTCTCCTTCTCCTTCTCCTTCTCCTTCTCCTCTTCCTCCTCCTCCTCCTCCTCCTCCTCCTCCTTCTTCTTCTTCTTCTTTTTGTAGTACTGGGGGTTGAACCCAAGGCCTCGTGTTTGCATGCTTTGCAAGTGCTGGACCACTGAGCTGCACCCCCAGCCCATTTTATTTTATTTTATTTGCTTTTTGAGACAGGGTCTCACTAAATTATGCAGAGTACCTCTGGTCTCAAACTTGTATCTGCCTCCTGCCTCTCCCTCCCAAGTCACTGGGATTACAGGTGTGCACCACCGTGCCCACCTCATAACTGGTGATTTTTTACTATATGCTGGTAGAGTGCTGGTCTGTGCTCTCTGAGGCACTGGGTTCAGTCCCCAGCATCACAAAAATGGAAAAAGGACCTGGCAGCCTACTCTCAAAACAATCAGCCATTGAAAACCCTATGAGAAGCACTGACATAGTGCCAGGCATGGCACAGTGTCAAGAAGTGTTTTGTTCTGTTGTACATAGGGTCACTATGAGTCAGACCCAACTCAATAGCACCTAACAACAACAAAGCTAGACCACATTGTTGAGTGTGTGAATTTTGTCTTTAAAGAATACTGAAGATCAGCTTGAGCCTTTTAAAATTATCCTTAAGCTTTTTAAAGACATGAACCAACTAGGGCCACAGCCCCCCAGGGAAGAGTACCTCCTTCCTGGGATATTGATTGTGTACTGGGTAGGGAGATGTAGGATCAGTTTCCTTTCTTTTTCTTTTCTTTTTTCTTTTTTTTCCCTTTACTAATAAACTATGATGGGGTACAGAGTAATACAGCATTGGCTTTTTCTACTATTCATCCTTTACATCACTTCTGGCAACATTTCCATCAACCCACAAAGTTTATGGAGCTTTATGGTTAATGTATAATAAAACTCAAAAGCTTACTTGGGGTATACTCCCTAGTTGTACAAGGTACTCATGGAGTTGCACTGTTTGTATTGACATCATCCTCTCCCCATTCCTCCCTCCACACTGGCCCTCCTCCCCACCCCACCTTCTCCAATCTTCGCTTCCCTCTGCTAGTTCCCTCCCTCCTTTCTGCTCTTTAAATTGGCCCTTCTTCAGTAAGTTTGTTTGTTGTTAGGTGCCGTCGAGTCGTATCCAACTCCTAGCGACCCTCATAGTGTTTTCGATGGCTGACTGTTTCGGGATTGCCTCGGGAGTGGGTTGCCCCATCCTTCTCCCATTTTGCAGTGCTAGGAATCGAACTAGGGACCTCAGAGACTACAGAGCGGCGCTCTACCAACTGAGCTAAATTCCAGCCCCTCAGTAAGTTTAGTTGTGCATTTTTTATATATCAATTTATTTATAGGATTTTTTCTTACTAGAAGTGTGATTCAGCTTCCACGTATGAGAACACATGGTATTTCTCTTTTTGAGTTTGTGTTCGTTCGCTTAAGATGATGTTCTCTAGTTCCATCCATTTTGCTGCAAATGACATTATTTCATTTTTTTATTGCTGAGTAGTATTCCATTGTGTCTATGTACCGTAGTTTTTTATCCATTCCCCTGTTGATGGGTACCTTCACTGGTTCCATATCCTTCCTATTGTGAAAAGTGCTGCATTGAATATGGAGATGCAGGTGACTCTGTGGTATGACGACTTGTCCCCCTTTGGGTAAATTCCCAGTAGTGGTATAGCTGGGTCATATGGCAGTTATATTTTTAGTTTTCTGAGGTAGTTCCATATTGATTTCTAAAGTGGTTGCAAATTTACAGTCCCACCAACAGTATAAGAGGGTGCCTTGTTCTCCACAACCTCGCCAGCATTTGTTTTGTTGATCTTGGCCATTCCTGCTGGAGTTAGGTGGACTCTCTGAGTCGTCTTGATTTGCATTTTCCTAATGGCTAGGGATATTGAGCATTATTTCGTGTGCTTCATGGTCTTACAAACTTCTTCATTTGAAAATGGTCTGTTCGGTTCCTTTGCCCACTTGTGTATTGATTATTTGTTGTCTCGGGAATTGCTTTCATGTGTTCTTGGACATTGAAGACAGCTCCCTCACCTTTGTTCTGAGGAAAAGTGACAGGTTTCAGGTTTCAAGGGTCTGGTGCCTGGGATGTATCAGCCTCCATACCAGAATGAACTAGCGGTGGCCCTTTCTCCACTCTTCCCACTTCCTGTCCCAGGTCCAGGTTCTCCTTCCGTTTGGTATGAAGCCTCCTCTGTGTGACCTCAGTTGTCCTCAACAATGGGGATGACACAGTGAGAGTCTGATGGCAGAGCCAGACCTGCCGGAGCCCAAAGCCAAGGCGGACACCTATCGTGTGGTTTTAATTTAGGAAGGGGGAAGATGGAGGAGACCACGGAGGAGAAAGCAGCAGGCTCCCGCTGTGTGCAGGGTCCTAGTGGACTTCCTGCTCAGGACTGCCGCGGTCGCCTCCCTGACCTTCGGTACTCTGCCCTCCCGGCCTCTCGGGCACTCAAACTCCTTCCCTCTGAGCCACACTTCGCCATGAGTGGTCCATTCTCTAGTCCTGCCCTGCCCACTCCTCCCCTGCCTTTAACAAAATGCCCCACTGTATACACTACCAGAGTCTCACGGCTACAGTGACCCAATGCTCCAGACGAGGAACATCCCAGAAGCCTTTGTGACTTGAGTTCCTTGTTGTTGTTAGGTGCGGTCGAGTCGGTATCTGACACATAGTGACCCTCATAGGGTTTTCAATGGCTGATTGTTTTGGGATTGCCTTGGGAGTAGGTTTCCACGTCCTTCTCCCATTTTTGCGGTGCTGGGAATTGAACGCGGGACCTCAGAGACTGCAGTGCAGCGCTCTACCAACTGAGCTAAATCCCAGCCCACTTGAGTTCCTAGGCATGTGGATAACATCACTCCTGCTCCCCAAGGTCTCGCCTCCCCAGCCTCTTGACAAGACTCCCTCCCTCCTCTGCCCCACAGCTGCCTCTTTCCCACCTCATCTGTGGAAGACTGTGTCCCCACGACACACATTTTATCCCCTTTCTCCGCCTTTCACACCCTGTCTCCACTGTATATTTTCAATACTACTTTGACCCCCAAATTATGTAACTCCAACCAGGCCCTACTCAGCAGACCCAGAAGTTTTCAGCACTTGCCAGGGGCTCCTCCTGACTGCAGGGTGACCTTTAACTTTTTTTTTTTTTTTTTTTGCAGTACTGGGTGTTGAACCCAGGGCCTTTCTACTTGCATGCTCTGCAAGTGCTGGACCACTGAGCTGCACCCTCAGCCCATTTTTTTTTTACTTTTTGAGACAGGGCCTCACTAAGTTACGCAGACTGCCTCTGGTCTCAAACTTGCCATCCTCCTGCCTCCGCCTCCCAAGCTGCTGGGATTGCAGGCGAGCACCACCACGCCCAGCTACACCTTTAACTTCTGATGTGTGGCCTTCAAGGACATTGTGACTGGAGTCCTGGGAAGCAGGATTCCAGCTTAATTTTGGCTAGTCCCTCCTACATGGCTGGTATCATCAGGGCCCCTACACCTTTGCTCATAACCCCATCCCGTGGCTTGTAGCAGAAAGTCCCGTGGCTTGTAACAAGGTCCTCTTCTGCCCAAATCCGCACAGAAAGTCCCGGCTCACCTCTAAGCCTCAGTCTCCTCCTCCTATTACAGGTGTGCAAGGCCCTCTGGGGACAGGGAGGCAAATTGGGAGGGGATTCGGTTGATTTTCTCAGAGGCCAAGTTTTATCTGCTTGTGGCCAGCTCTACCCTGGTTTGGGAGTCTGTGGGTGTAGCACGGGCACAGGCGCTGGCACATGCCGGCCACAGCGACAGCAAACGCGGGTCTCAGGCTCAGGCCGCTCTCCACGCCGCCCGTCGGCCTGTCAGGACATCCCTCGGGCCTCGGCTCTCTGAGCATTTTTCCCCACCCCTCATTCTGGCCCTCACGCAGAAGGTTCCAAAGTCCAGCTGTGGTCTCAGCTCCCTTATGACGCCATTCACAACACGGAGTGCGATCGTTTCACAGGATGAGAGATGAGAGCTGATTTGGGAAGAACAATTTTTCAAAATGGATTTGTATGTATAACATCCATTGCTGTTTGGTGGTGGTATAGTCAGCGACTAATAAAAATGTCATTTCCTGTGATTTCTACAAATTACAGTAAATATGCCAGTAATCACCCACTGTGGCTGCCAAAGCACAGGCGCCGCCTGAAGTCGAGGCCAGGGTACCTCACCAAGGCCTCGAGCGGCGGCCCGCCGGTGCACACGGCCACCAGGAGAGCAGCAGTTAACAGGTGCTGGGACTTGGCAAAGGGGAGCGCATTAAAATGAACACACGTCAAGCAGACAGATCTGGACTGCACTGCATGGATCTGTCACGTCAAACAGGAAATAGCTCTAAATTACTCGGAATAGTAAAAATCTTGTCATTTACAGCCTCCAAAGCAACGGGCTCATTTCACACATCAGCTCAGATACTGACCAAGGGGAGTCCAAGGGGTATTTATTCCATTTTTACCATATTGAAGCAAAGGGAAGCCACGCGTGGCTGCGGGGGATCCTGTGGGGACTGGTCAGCCCCTGCAGCCCCGGAATGAGTTGAGGGGCTAACTCTACGTAGGTTCAGATATAAGAATGCTCTCTCCTCCTGGATGAAAAAATGAAGACATAACTGGAAGTGTCATGCCCTGGGCAGCCGTATAATGAATCATTCCCAACAAGCCCCACCCCTGACCTGTTTATTTGTTTTCCTTAGTGGCCATTTGAAGTCACTGGAGCTGAAAGAACGTTCAACACGCCGAGCACATTTACAGTGTCGCGTAGGCACCTTCTAGCCAGTTCATAGGCAGATGATCACTGCAGTTCTGCGCTATTTCCGACCTCTCTGCATCCACTGTTCACAGATAAAAAGAATAGCTCGGAGTTTTCTAAGGATCCTGAAGCACCCCACGGAGGAGATCCAAGAGCGGGACCCAGGAAGACAGACGCCCAAAGCCCCTTCTGCACACGTGAAGATCTCTGGGAAGCAGGTGTGCACAGAAGACTTGAGCACAGGCTGTGGGTAGGGTCTGGAGGTAAAGAGCACAGCCCACGAGCAGCCAACCACCAGACGGGCGAGGAAGTTGGGTCTGTGGCGGGCAAGCGTGCAGGGCACATCTGCCCACACTGGACACGCAGAGTGATAGGGAGAAGAGCGTCAGCCTCCAGAAAGGCATGGACCCAGGGCTGTGCGCTCATCTCTTCCTCTGGCCGATTTCTCTCCAGCAGCTTCACACCTCCCTGTGTTCTCCTCCCCTGGGGCTCCACGGCTGCTCACCTCAGGTAGGAACAAGAAGTGCTGTCAGCTGCACGTTGCAGTGATGCGGACCGTGAGCATGTGGGCACACGGACACACGCACGTGCACAATGCCTGCCCACACCTGCGTGGGCACACATGTATATAAACCTACACATGTCTGCATGGGCACACACATATATAAACCTGCGCATGCCTGCACTTGGTCTTTGGAGAAAAGACAGGGGAAAGAGTCAGCCTGGCGGCTTGGTGACGCCTGGTTGAGGGGTCAGGGGTAAGGATTTTTCTGCATTACAATAATTGCCTTGCACAGTTTCAGGAGAAAAAGGAGCGATGTGGCACGGAGTTTTGCTGTGAATTTGCATGTTTGTCTTAAAATTTGCATGTTTGTCTTAAAATTTATGATGTTAACTAAATCCCATGGTGTGGGTGTCACACCCACACGCACACATACCTACCCACACCTGCATGGACAGCTAAACGAGATTAGGAAGGAATAGAAATAGCAGCTTGGCCAATAAATGCACACATGCTTGGTCACACCTGCATGGACACACATATGTATATACCTGCTCACACCTGCATAGACGCACACATGCTCATACCTGCCCACCTCTGCGTGGCCACACACGTGCACACATACCCACCCTCACCTGCATGAGCACACATGCACGCGCAAGCCACACAACCTCAGCAAGGTGTAAGCATCCTGTCTGCCACATCAGTAAGCCCTGAGTCTATGGGTGGGGCTCTTGCACATTCTGCCCAGGGATACCCTGAGCGTGGGCAAGTCTGTGTCTGTGTCTGTCTGTATGAACACAAACCAATTTAAAACACATTTAAAAATAGGTCAAAATTTAGAATTAGCTTCCGTTGATACCGTTTAATTGGTTCCTCACGTTTCACTGGTAACTTTGCAATTGTTGATCTCTCCGACCCTAATCTTAGTTCGAAAATGCTGGTTAGTTTTCACAGTCAAGCAGTCTGAGCCGTGAAGCGGAGGTCATTGGATGTGAATTCTGGAACATGTTCAGGGGAAAGAGTTCAGGCTCTAGTCAGATCACTTAGGTTCCCCTCTCCTCTAGCTGAAGGAGAAAGGCTGATCGGGGAACCAAATGATCCAAACTCATTCCATCTGCTCTGGAGTCCAAGACCAAAACAAGCCTGATTGGCCCAAGTGATTTGCTTCATTTGCCAAATCCCAGATGTGTGCGTGGAGCGACACATTGGTTCTTTAGTGTCTGCAGATATCAAATGAACGTGAACAACGGCAGTTCTTTCTCTAATTTAATTTCTGGAAAAACCAGCAACCTATATATCTTTTGCCTCAACTGCTAGACTATTACTGATGAAAGAATGCTTATGTTTTTATATTTCTCTTTTTTTAGAGAATTGAATGAATAATTATTTCAATTTTACATATTTAAACTACATATAATTATAGAGTATATGTTGCATGTGATAAGTACATGATTACCAACACTTGTTTGTTTATAACAAAGTTAATTTTTACAGAACAACTGGTAATTTTGAAAATATCTTGGGAAAAATGTCACAAACTCATCATCTGATTAAACTATGCATCGTGTACTCTTTTGGTTTTAAGACATACATTTTACTTACTGTTACCATCTCTGGAATCTAAGGCACCATCACTATTAGTGGCAATTCTCAGTTGTCGGCATCTTTACTTTCATAGTGGTGAAAAATAGAGATGCACCTCAGGCTTGTTGGAACGAACAGAAAACGTCCAGTGTGTGAGTACCTGGCAGATAATTTCCTGTTCACGTGTGCTAAGATGCAGAGCAATAACATATGTCAAGGATCAGATATTCCCTGATGCTTCCTTCCGGCTGGGATTAGCTCAGCTGGTAGCGTGCCACTCTGCAGTCTCTGAGGTCCCTAGTTCGATTCCCAGCACCGCAAAAATGGGAGAAGGACGTGGCAACCCACTCCCAAGGCAATCCCAAAACAGTCAGCCATTGAAAACCCTATGAGGGTAGCTATGAGTCGGACACGACTTGACGGCACCTCACAACAACAACAACAATGCTTCTTTCTGTAGGAATCATGTTTTATGCCCCCAAATTATATCCTCAAGCTTCCGCACAACTCTTTTTTATTCCAAAACCGTCTTGTCCGTGTCAGAAGTGGTTCATGCCAGATGGCAGTGTGTGTTTACAGAGAATGCCTGTTGCCTGGTCCACCATCAACTAATAAAGCTACAAATGAAAACTCTGGAACCTTTTTGAATGACGAAACAAAGAGAGCAGTTTCCCAGTTTGCACCAGAGCTGATGATGAATCAAAAAAATAATCAAGATGCCACTGGATGGGATTTAGTTAACATCATAAATTTTAAGACAAATGTGCAAATTCACAGCAAAACTCTGTGCCACATAGCTCCTTTTTCTCCGGAAACTGTGCAAGGCAATTATTGTAATGCAGAAAAGTCCTTACCCCTGACCCCTCAACCAGGCGTCACCAAGCCGCCAGGCTGACTCTTTCCCCTGTCTTTTTTCCAAGGACCAAGCACTGATTTAAAATGTTCAGTTTGAGATGGTGTGGCGACAGAGGAGGGAGGAGAGAGACTGTGTTTGCATTTTTTACTTTAAATATCAGGATCGCAGACAGGACAGCAGTTCTACCGGTGCTTTGCTGGCGCGCTGCCTCTTCCGCACGCAGACGCAGGCCCAGGCACGCGCGCCAGAGCCCTGCGCTTGTCTACGTTCCGACAGCGGGGCCATCGAAGGGCCAGGGTTGATGTCGCTTCACTTTCAGGCTCTGCTCTCTACCTCGTCTCATTCTTCCGCGGCCGTCCTATATGGACGATTTAAAGGGAATTACCTATTACTTCAATTATTTGTTTCTTATCAACTGATGTTGAACTACAAGGATTTGCACTGAAGGGACACAAAGAAGGAGCGAGTCATGGCACGTGGCCAAGCGCCAGAGTGATGCTCTGGTGGGTTTCGCCTAAATCATTGACTGCCGCGGAAGAGTGGAAAAGTGGAAGGTGAACCCTTTGACCAGTAAATCTCTCCTGCCCGCGAAAGCCTTATCTGGTCCCCTCCGATATATTCCACATGAGGAAGCCATCACCATTGGCTCTGGCTTGTTATTTGTAAACCTTGATCTTCTGCACTCGGTGTCCTAAATATGGATAATTAGCATCAGTTTATCACGCGTCTGCATATTTCCTCTTCTCTCCAAACACGCGCGCTTCCATTGGCTGCCATTCTGCTACAGAAGATTATGAAGACAGATTGCAGACAACGAATGTGCTAAACGAGATTAGGAAGGAATAGAAATAGCAACTTGGCCAATAAATTCCTCGTGAGAGCCTTATCATGCAATTACACGTTGACTAGCTTCACACTCTCCCAGCCTCTTAATCCAACGCCCCCACCAGGAATAAAATTTCACTAATTTCTGAATTGCTGCATATCCTCCTGACTTGTTACCGAGGATGGTTGGAAGGAGAGACGCTGCTGAAAACATCATGTCAAACTTTACGATAAAGAAGTAAACTTTGAATGCCAATGTGGGTAGGATGCTTTGGGATGTGGAAAGCATTCTACCGTCTCTGACTGGGTGTGCGAGTCTTGGCGTACAGATCATTTGAGCTTTCTTTGAGGAGTCCTACATTCTCTCATTGTGCCACCTTTGGGACTGTAGGACCGTCCAACGGGGAAGATTTCCTTGTTCGTTCTCCACTCTGCGAGATGTGTTTAAAACCAGCACAAGGCATTCACTGCATTTCTTAGTTACTACGAAGACCGATAGCAGTCATGATGGCCGCGAGTCATTCTGAGCCAATCACTTGACCTCTTTCAGCTGTTTCTCTGCAAGGCCCCTCCTGGGGCAAGTGTGCCGTAGCTCCTCATGCACAGTAATGCGTATAAGTGGGAAAATTCCTGCCCACTTGGTGCCTCCTAAGAGCGCAACTAAGAACACAGCGATAGGGCCCATACCGGGGGAGCAGCTGCCTTTCCTCTCGGCCTGGTAATGCTCTTCTCCCCAGGGCTCTATAATAAGTTAGGTATTTAAAGAGCCCCATTAAGTCTTTCGATCTACCAGGGGACTATTTATAGCACAGAGCCCCAGTCAGACATTAGGATGCACCCACAAAAGCAAGGCACCGAAGCAGCAGAAAGAGCCCTGCAGGACTGAGCCTGTGTTTGGCTTAGTGGAATCCCAGATCAGATACGAAAAGCCGTGGTGCCTGCAGGAAAGGAAAGGCTTCCGGGTCGTGGTGGAAAGAATTAATTAGCTAAGGAAATTCACAGCCATTGTGAGCGAGTTTCTCTGCATAGACCATAATGACCACTCTGCATAGACCACTTTCTTTCCTTCAAGCCATCTCAACCAGGATTCCTGAGGAGAGGGCCCTCCAGAGAAGGGGCCCACATGGCCTTCTCAGAAGACCTGCTTCTGGGTGCCGCGTTCAGAGACAACTGGACAGCACTGGCTCAGTAAAGGTGCGTCCCTGCCTCTTCCACAAGAATGCCACCAGGCATGGCTCTGGAAGCTGCTGCAGCTGCGCAAAGAGGAGCCTTCCCCAGACAAGCCGTCCACCGTGACGCGAGGGTGCAGGTAGGTCTCGCCCTCGGAGGATGGGTTTGCCTCTGCAAGCAGGCTGGTCTCCTCACTGACAAGGATTTGGGGATGGGGGGTTGGACAGAAAGGCCTCCTGGAAGCTTCCTTCACCTCCAGTGGGAGAGAGGGACAGAGTGTCTGTGAGGCACTCGAAGGCACCTGTCCTGGGGCCAGATCCCCAGGCCATCAGCTCAGCGCCCCCTTCCAGAGCCAGAGCGGGCACAGGCCACTGGCGGGGGGCAGTGCCTTCAACACTGTGGACACCTCTGTTCCTCAAGTCACCTAGCAAGGAGAAGCAAACATCTTGGCTGTCAGAGAAGGTCTACCTCCCTGCTCTTCTGCCTCCAAGCCACCGAAGCCCAGAGGCACCTGTTCCAGAGGAGACCAGTGGCGTGGGCCCCACTGGACCTGTGTGGGGACAGGAGTCAAGAAGACAGGGCCTGATGGCACCTGTGGTTCCTGGAGGCTTCCCAGGGCTGGGCTGGGCCCGCTGGGGAGCGGCTTCACCTGACTCCTCCACTCCAGCACAGCGGCACCTGGACTGCCTCGGAGCTCAGCAGACCAGCTATGGGAGAAGGACCCTCCAGCCGGGGAGGTGAGCCCTCCCCCGGGGACAGGAGGGAAGGTGTGAAACCAGCTGGGGCGTTATTAATCACCGTCCTCCCCTCCCCGCATGGCACTTCCTGAACTGGTGAGCTGTGTGGAGGGGGGCGGAGTGGGAGGGAGCCCGTTTGCCATTAATCTGGGAACAAACGGCTAACCTCGGCGACTGGTATTTTCGCTTTTCTTCTCTCACTTTCTCAGCGCGGGGAGAGTCGTCAGGCCCGCGCGGGGCGATTGTGAGAGGCTCTGCTGGAATTTGGCAGCGCGGAGGCTTGGAGCGCAACCCCATGCTGGCTGCTATTCAGCCGGCCGGTTCTCCTCGAGCTTTGGAAGTTTCACTCAGCCGTGCACTCAATGGCTTCACAAAGCTGATTACAAGCTTCAGCGCATTCCTGAAGGAGCCGAAAGCGACGCAGGTGCAAACGAGCCGAGGGAGCCCCTTATCCCGGCGACAGAATGGGACAAGCTGGGAAAGGCTTGGACCACACAAATCCAAGGCTCACCAGGCAGCAGAAAGCCTGGCTTGGGAACCAGGGGTCATTATCTGCCCTATTCAGCGGGGCCTGGGGACCTCGGGGGCCCCCCGGGGAGGCCAGCCCCGGGCGCAAGCGCCACCGCCACCGCCGCCTGCGGCAGAGGGGACCCCGCTGGGCCCTGAGGCCGGGCCGGCCTCAGGCGCTGGGCTTATTTGCACGGAGAGAGTTCGTGAAATCCGTGCTGCGCGAGGAAATCGGCGTCCACGCCGCTAGGACGGCCGGAGTAACCGCTTGGACGGCGCGCGACTTTTGTGGTCCAGGCCGCCCCGCCTTGTTCCCGCCCCAGCCTGGCGCGGCAAGTCTTGTCGGTGCCCCCAGGTCACCGAGACTCAGCTCCAGGGTGGCCCTGCCCCCTTTCTGCCCCAGCCCGCCTGTCCCTTTGGATTCCTCCCTCGCGTGGTCGCGGGGTCCTGCAGACAGCGACCTCGACGCCGTGTGCCCGGGAGGAGCGCGGCGTCTGGGGAGGGGGGGGAACCGGTAGTCGGAGTCTGGAGTCTGAATCCGCGGGGGGGGGGGGGGGCCCTTCCCAGAATGATGAACGAGGTCCCCTCTGGCACTGAGGGGTCCCGGGAGCGCGCGTCTCCAGGCGCGGGGACAGCAGGGCCTTCAGGCGTCCCGCGGGGGGCAGGGTGTGGCTGGGGCTGAGGGGCCGCGCAGGGGCCCAGGAGCGCGTTGCCTGGGGAGGCCGGGCCGTGGTCCCCGCCTTGCGCTCTCCCCGCCCCCGCCCGCCGCGCGCGGCCTGTGTGCACCCCGGGGTCCCCGCGGGCAGGGCGCGGGCTGGCGGGGCGCGCGCGCCGACGCTCTTTTGTCTGATAACTAATTTGAGTTAATGCGATCTTTATGTAAAGCTAACAGCGGATAATTGTCTATTTTCTCGCCAACAATCTCCATCACAATCACTTATCTGGAAACCTGCGGCTGGATTAATCGTTATATTCCCCAGAAGAGCGCCGCTGCCATCCGCAGCGAATACACCCGCAGGGGACGCTGAAGCGCTCCCCAGGCCCTCGAGGGCCGATTCGGTCCAGCTCCTGCGGGCCCTGACACCGTGCGTGGGGGTCGGCGCCTGCCCGTGTAGGCGGTGCGCGGGCTCAGGGGGCCCGTGGGTAAGGAGAAGGAAGAGCCAGAGGAAGGCCTGCGGGGCTGCGGGACTCGGGTGGGCCCTCCGAAAAGGCGCCGCCTCTAGGTACAGGCAGCTGAGGACTTGTCTGGGGAATCAGTGGTTTGGGGCCCTCAGACTGGGCGCCTGTGTTTGTGGCAGATGTCCCTCCCCATCTTCTGGCTCTCCTAGCTTCCCACTCTGCCCCACTCACTTGTCCACCCCAGGTCCCTGCCCCAAGGTCTCCTCCCTCGGAATCCTGGGCTCTGCAAAGTATTGGCACCATTCACTTTTCCCAAGAGGGGAAACCCAAGAGGGAGAACGGTAGGCAGATACCACCCCTCGCTGCTCGCTTCCCACCCTGTCCCAGTGCCCGGGAAGGGTGGTGGCAGGTGGCGTCAAACCCCTGGGGAAGAGGTACTTTTATGACAAAGAGTCTGCCTAACTGAGGTGAGGTCGAAGCACCAGAGTCCAGTGAAAGCCATTTTGATGGCGGCTGAGGTGCTGAGAGTGTGTGACTTCCCGATCTGGAGTAGGTATAAAACCGTCCACACGTGAAACTAAGGCGCCAGGTGGTGCCCTGGAGTAAATCAGCTTGCCTTCATGCATTTCTGCAGCTTGGATTTGCCACCCAAGGGACCACGCTGGCAACTTTTCAAAATGGTGTTTCTGGAAAAGAGTAAATTCGGATTCAATCAGTGACCGTTTTTGCCACAGAGAGTGAGACTATTTGCTTCCGTGGGCAGGGCAGTGTGACTCTGACTCCTAAGAGTGAAAGAACATGGTTACAAAGTGCTAGTGAGAGCCGGGTGCGGTGGTGCACACCTGCAATCCCAGCGGCTCAGGAGGCAGAGGCAGGAGGATCGCAAGTTCGAGACTAGAGGCAGTCTGCGTAACTTAGCGAGACCCTGTCTCAAAATGTAAAAAAATGGGCTGAGGGTGCAGCTCAGTGGTCCAACACTTGCAGAGTATGCAGACGCAAGGCCCTGGGTTCAACCCCCAGTACCACAAAAAGAAAAAAAAAAAAAAAAAGTGCCAGTGAGCTGCTGGGTTTTTAGACAAAGGGTTACCCAGATTCCCCATCCGATCAGCACTCTGTAAGCTGTTTGAACGCCAAGCCATCCTGAACTCTCCCCTCCGACAACTAACTGATGAGGGCCTGAGAGCACAGAAGTAAACCCTCCCTGGACAGACAGCAGAGCCAAGCCCTTGCTCAGGTTCCCAGGGCTGCTTTTTTCTTGTGGCACTTGGGAACCATCCCACTTCATCTCTCACCTGAGTCTTGTCACTTGGGCCATCTTGAAGTGATCCGTGGACAATACGGAGCCCCGACGGCCTGCTGGTCAGTCAGGCAGAACAGTCTATGCAAATGCGGGAGGCCCAGGCAGCAAACAGTGCGCCCATTGTCCTGGGCCTTTCAAAGCCAGAGCAGCTGCGCGGACTTGTCGCCCGGACCTTTGGCTGCCACACGAATGTCATCATTGCAAAACATCAGATTTTGGAAAGCGTACAGCCCGAATTCATGAGCGGCTTTCGGGAAGGTTGTCCCTTCCATGACAGGCTTCAAAGTCCAGATCCGCTGCTGCTGGTGGGGGGTGAGGAGGAGGGAGGGCAGGGGCAGCAGAGAGTTGGCGGGGACACATGGTGGCTGTCCCTGATTTCCTCTTGCTGGGTTCTCCGCTCGATGTCTGCATCAAGTGAGGCTGAGACCCTGAGTGTCCCTCACCAACTCCAGGTGCTGCTTGCAAGTGTAGAGCCATTGAAAAGAGTCAGCACCTAAGGTGCAGTGAGTGGACAAAGATGCCTTTCTCGGTCGCCTGGTGGCAGGTATCAGAGTTCCCAACAATACTACTGAAGAAGCAAACAAGTGAGGTCAGCCCCGTCAGACTGCACCGGCCGAGTCCTTTTGCGGAAGGAAGGGTCTCGTTCTTCTCCTAATCGGCCTGGCCCTTTGTCTACCCCCACTCCCGCCCCTGACTTCCGCCTCCCTGGATGGCCTCCGTTCTCTGCAAACACCACAGGGGGAGGATACACCGGGTGCCCCTGGCAGCAGCTGCCTCTGGCATGGGTGCCCAGTGCAGGGACCCGCAAATGCCCACTTGCACTGGGTGGGCTCTGCCTGCACTTACAGCCGGAACCTGTGGCTTTGTGTCTAGAGGCCGTTAGGTCTGCACGGCAGAGGAGGCCCAAGGCACCAGCGGAGGCATCTTCCTGTTAGAACAAGTTTGTGCTCTGCCCTGGGCCACTGATCCCTGTTAACCTGTCCCTGTGCCTCTTCGAAGGATTGCGTGACCACTTTCCTCCCCTGGCCCCTTTCTTAGGTCGGAAAATGTTTCCCGGAAAAGGTGGTCCACGCAGAGACGCCACCAGGTCAATTCATAGCCTGGTGCTGCAAATGCTGCACCAAGGTCCGCTGTGGAGGAGCGCGAGGAGATGCTGCCTTCGTTAGCACAGCGAGGGCTGAGAAATAAGTGAGAGGAGGCCCCCACGGAGCAGGGCAGAGATGAGGAGGAAGCCTCCCTCTGTGGCCACCCATGGCAAAGCTCCAGATGACTCTCCGTAAATATGGCCACGCTCGGGAGAATTGAACCAGAACACTCCTCTCTTTTTATCTCTGGAGAATCGGATAGTGTGGACCCCGAGCCTCTGGAAAGCCACGGATCAGCCCCGGGGCGACTCCAGGCCCTGCCACGTGCTGGCCAGGCCATGGCTGGAAACCACAGGCCAGCCTTTTAGAGGCTCCTGCAGTGGGAAGATGGGGCATCCAGGGATGTGTGAGTTGTGTGGAGAGGGAGCTTGAACCAATCTGGGCCACTGAAGGTTTCTTCCCAGTGTGGAGATGGCACCATGTCACGGTGGGGGTTCAGGACCTGTTTGCTGAAGGAGTGAAGAGGTGCCAGGGTACATGGGGCTGGTGGCCAGGGAAGCCCTGTGGGAAGGCTGGGCTTCTCCCTTGCACAAAGGGCTTCACCTAGCACCCAGAAACTGCCCCTGGCGTGCCCTTGCCTGCCTCCCCTCACCCCCCCACTCACTCTTAGCCACCACACCCACATTCACACCAGCTTGCGCATACCCCAAAGCCCAGAGCCAGCCTCTGACATGCACTGCACCCTCCACTGTTAGGATTTTTAAAATGTATCCCATAACTAGGGTCCCTCATACTAGCATGAGGGACTGACCTTTAGCTGACCCCAGGGCCACATTCCACTCACTCACCTCTACCCCTCCCATCGAGTGAGCAAAGATGGCCCCTGACCAGCCTGACCAGCCTCAACCACCTCAATTTTGATTGGCTACCCCTAGCACCTCAGTTAAGTAACTGCCAGTACCTGGCAGGTATGACAGGTTACCTGCTGTACCTGTCAGGAATGTGTCCTGATTGGCTAACCCCAGCACACACCCCCTTCCAGGACCCTATATAAACAGGGCTCCCAGACCCCACTTCACCCCCTTCACTGTTCTCCATCCCTCAACTCCTGTCTGGACCCCATCACCTCAATCCAGTGGAAGATCTCCAAGCAAGCTGACGCGTCAAGACCAGGGGCCCTGAAGCGCTGAAGACTACAAGAACTCACGAAGAGCCTCCCAATTCCTCCCATCCTTAGGAAGGAGGGAGGCAGAGAAGGCGAGCTGTGAGAGTCAAGACCACCGGACCTCTAGCCCAGCGGAACTCCAGCTGCTTGTAGCTGTGCCTTTAAGGCTGAGCTGTTCCACCACTCAGCCTGCAGCATTCTATGCACTTGAGCACTGGACAGGGGCTGCTTGCTGGTTGCACCCCACTTGCGGAGTAACCCAATAAACTTTCCCCTCTCCTGTTTCCCGCAGAAGGTCTCCCAAGGTCCTTCTTTGGTGCCTCCAGCCACTACACCAGTCCAGTGGGTCCCCGATACCCACCGGGTGTCAGGGCAAGGCTCTGACCTCTGCTAGGCCTGAGCCAAACCCCGACACTACTCCCCAAGTGGGTCACGGTCACATACTCTGCATGGGGCTGTGCCGGCTGACCTGGGGCTGCCCCAGGTGGCACCTGGCTGGGGAGAAATTGCGGAGCTAGGAAGAACCCTTGGCTGGACACGCACAGGGAGAGGGGGCTCCTCCTTACAGAAGTTCAACAGCAGAAAGCGAGGACAGGTTCCTCTCTGAACGCCAGTGGTTCCTCCTCCTCTGTACTTGGGGCATCGGGGTCCTGCCTGAGGTCACTAGAGTGGGCAGGATCATCACTTTGGTTCCAAAGCTTCCTGGTTTATCCTTTCTCTCGGTATTTTGTCCTTGGCTGTCCTTGAATGCTACTTAGATTTGATGTCATCCAACAGGGCAACTGCCAGCCACAAGCAGTCCCTGGGTACCAAAAAGGTAGCTGTCTGAAGTGAGATGTGGCAAGTTCAACGTCCACACTGAGTTTCAAAAGTGTTGAATGAGAAAAGGGATGTAAAAGCGTTCATCGATCATTTAAAATATTAGCTCCAGGTCAACACTGTATTTTTGGATAAATACAATACATTTATTGAATTTGATTTCAGCTCATTCTTCTTACTTTTTAAAAATATAATTATCAGGAACTCTGAACAGACCCAGGAGGCTCCTATTTGGCTTGCAAATGCCTTTTTCTTGGGCAGCCTTGGACTTTTGGAGCCATCCTCCAGGAGATGGGAAAGGAAAAGGTAAAGCTGGGAAGGGCTGAGCTAGCGGCCCAGCAGGAAGCCAGGGAGGGGCCCCTCTTTCAAAGTTGCTTTTGTAACATACTATCTTATCAAAGCTGCTTTTCTCGGGAGAATACATGGGGGGCTGGCGTGGCACACTGCATTTTATTGCTTGATTCATTTTCTTTCCTTTTCCCTTTAATTCCATCTAATTACTGCATTGTGATCTCAGCAATCTTAGGTGAGCTTCTGAGTAACTTTTGAAGAGTCTTTCTACAAATGTGGGCTAATGGGATGTGAACACCACAGGCTCCTGATTGAGGTCTGCACCGCTCTGGAGGGCAACCCCTTCCCAGTCATTTTCAAAGTTCAGGTCAGCCTTTGGCACCTTTCTGCTTTATGTTTTCCATGCAAATGTGTCACCCCATCCACCTAAGGCGACTACAACAAACCTAAAACAAACAAACAAACAAAGCAAAACATTGAGGCAGAATTTGCAGCCGGTGGAAAAGCTTCCTACTGGTGCACAATGAATTGACTCAAAGCTTTAAAACCATGTGAAGTCATACTTAAAACATGGGAGGGACAAGAAATCATGCTTGTAAACAGTTTAAAGAACATTTTAAGAAATACTCTGCATAACATTTTAGACACATGATTTCTGGAAGTGAAGTCATAAAAGTTAAAAATTCTGTTTTGTCTTTTGATGACAGCAAGTGAGAAAAAAGTTGCTCCAAGCTGATTGTTTTTAATAAACTCAGTAAAAGTGCAACATGAAATTTCTGTGTGCAGAAAGCTTTGTATATACAAGATATATATTTAATATATTAATTTTGAGGGATTAATTAATAAACAATTCAGCAAAAAGGTGAAGTCCACTTTGCCGATAAACTGGAAATATCTCAGAGATAATTTTAAATAAAATTAAAATTATTTTTCACCATAAAAGGAACTGTTGTGGTGGTCATTATTTGTATGTCCATTTACTGTTCCATTTTTTTGGCTAAATTTTATTTAACTAAGTGGGAAAATCTAAAATAACAAAAATAGTGAGGGCCTTATAGATAAGTAAATTGAACTTTTATTTTAAATTCATTCCACTGTTCAACCAACAAGGAACAAATAGAAATATTTTAGCCTTTAATCAAACTATCTGTGTTTTAAAAGTTGCTAGGGAAATAACTAAAAATGTAGCATGTGTCTTGCTAAAAAAGACATTAAGGTCCCCCTGGAAACCCAAGCAGCGTGACTTTGGAGGCGCAGAATGGCGCGTGGCTCAGCCTGACGAGGTTGTTTATTTTTGTCATGACTCATGTCTGCTCTCATTAAACTTACCAAGGTTACTGCCTAACAAAAACTGCAAGAATGTAGCTGCTTGCTGTCAAACTTCGCTCTTCTGCTTTTCCAGAATCATCCAGGAGTGAAAGAATAAAAAATGATAAACAAAGGTGGAAAAAAGAAGCCCGGGGTCAAGGCACCAAAGGGGCAGGGTGGGACCCCACGTACTAGAAAGTCCCGCCGACTCCCTCTCCTGTTTGTTTAACGCACACCACGCGGCCTCATTTGCACCGTCAGCTTGGGAGACCACAGAGACTCTCGTTGGCCTGGTTTTTTCTTCCCCTGCGAAGACCACAATGGTTATTCACTTTCAAATATTCTCAAGCAAGATATTCTGGATAAATAACCTAAGATTAACTAAATTAGGTCAACGTCCCTTCAGGGCCAGTGTGATATGTCCCTTGTGCTGAAATTATCTGGTGTCAGCTGCATTGATTGAAAAAGCACGACAGACCAAAGGGGAAAAAGAAGTCTTATTACAAGATGTCTCAAAAGCAGATAAGAAAGCAAGGACGTCCTCTTGTAAATGAGGGACCTTATCTAGATTTTAATATGGTGGTAAGCAAATTATAAATGCTTTTACAAGTTAGATAATGCATATGGGAAAACAGATGTTTCTGAGGTTCCAATAATTCTACACTGGTCCTGTAGCTCCACGTCCACCCGTTGCCGGTGGTTCTTCTTTTTACGCAAGTCACATTCCATGGAAGGGCAGAACCCCAGCAGGAGTCCAGCACAGTATCTGGACTTTTCCCTCATTCTAGACAGAGTAAGGCCCCAGCCGCATGGTGCAAGGGCCGGGTCTCCCCAAGCTACCCATCCACTTAACGCCTGCAGCACATGTTCTTCCTTCTGAAAACTGCTGTTAATGCTAGTGATGTCCTTGAAGCCGGCTGGGCTATCTAAGGCCTGGGAAGGTGACTCCGGGGGCTTTCTACAAGTACCAGGCTTGCCGCAGCTGGGGGCCCAGAGGTTTGGTTTTCACTAGCTGGGCTCTTTCTTCAGTAACCTTACAGTGTTGGGATTTTTAAAATGTCCCCCATAACTAGGGTCCCTCATACTAGCATGAGGGACTGACCTTTAGCTGACCCCAGGGCCACATTCCACTCACTCACCCCTACCCCTCCCATCGAGTGAGCAAAGATGGCCCCTGACCAGCCTGACCAGCCTCAACCACCTCAATTTTGATTGGCTACCCCTAGCACCTCAGTTAAATAACTGCCAGTACCTGGCAGGTATGACAGTTTACCTGCTGCACCTGTCAGGAATGTGTCCTGATTGGCTAACCTCAGGACACGTCCCCCTCCAGGACCCTATATAATCAGGGCCCCAACCCCACTTCACCCCTTCATCTCTCACCGTCCTTCACCTGCTATCCAGACCCCATCACCTCAATCCAGCCCTCCCCAATCCAGCAGAAGATCTCCAAGCAAGCTGACGCGTCAAGACCAGGTGCCCCAAAGTACTGAAGGCTACAAGCAAGCCAGAAGAGCCCCCCAATTCCTCTCATCCTTGGGAAGGAGGGAGGCAGAGAAGGTAAGCTGCGAGAGTCAAGACCACCAGACCTCCAGCCCAGCGGAACACCAGCTGCTTGTAGCTGTGCCTTTAAGGCTGAGCTGTACCACCAGTGAGCCTGTAGCATTCTATGCACTTGAGCACTGGACAGGGGCTGCTTGCTGGTTGCACCCCACTTGGGGAGTAACCCAATAAACTTTCCCTCTCCTGTTTCCCGCAGAAGGTCTCCCGAGGTCCTTCTTTGGTGCCTCCGGCCACTACACCAACCCGGTCCAGTGGGTCCCCGATACCCACCCGGTGTCAGGGCAAGGCTCTGACCTCTGCCGGGCCTGAGCCAAACCCCGACATTACAGGGTGGTGGCCTCTGTCTGACCACTTGCCCTTGTTGTCCCTTGATGAGCCCAAGTTCACTGAATTGTTGTTCCTGCTCCCATTTTAATTATTTACTATCACAGAGTTATTTAATACAGTATTGGTTTGCTATAGCTAGCGCAAGGGCTGTCACTAAGTAAATTTCAAGAATGCCTACCCATGTCCTGGCAGCCTGGGGCCTTGGAGGAGGCCACCTTGCTCCTCAGTGGCAGTAATTATGATGACCTTCATCCTCAGGATCAAGCTGTGTTTCTAATGGAAAGTACCCTGCGATCTGTGGAATAAAGCATCCTGAGTGCGGTGAGGGCTGGGATTTAGCTCAGTTGGTAGAGCGCTACTCTGCAGTCTCTGAGGTCCTGAGTTCCATTCCCAGCACCGCCAAAATGGGAGAAGGACCTGGCAACCCACTCCCAAGGCAATCCTGAAACAGTCAGCCATTGAAAACCCTATGAGGGTCGCTATGAGTCGGATACCCACTCGACGGCACCTAACAACAACAAAGTGCGGTGAAGGACAACCCGCAGCCTGGCGGGAAAAGTTCAAGTTAGGTTGCATCCTAGCTGATAGGGGGCTTGCGCAGAGCCCTCAGCGAGCACCAGCTGCAGGCCCATGGGGGTGCAGGGGAAACAGCTGCCAAGATAAAAATAGAAGAGGCGGAAGGAGTCAGGGGCAGGGGTCTGGAATAAAGAACTTAAAACTCTGAATCTCTGTGACAACAAGGAGCCGGAGGGCTGAAGGCCACCCCTGCGCTGCTGGCAGAGCCCAGGCCATGCACAGGGAGCTGGCTTGGGTGGATCCTCTTTTCAGCTCCCTGTCTTCGACAAACCCAGCATCTCTGCCCTGGCCATGGTGGGGGCTGGCCAGCTGCGCATCTGCACCACTCACGTGGTGTCAGGACAGGTCTGTGGCCACCGGGGCTGCTCCAGTCTCTCGACCTCGTTACATGGCTCCCAGAACCTCCCTATGTGCACAGGGATTTGCTGGCACCAAGGCTCCCAGAAGGTGCCTGTGACATCAGCCGGTCCTTCTGTGTTTCATCCCCGCTGTCCCACAGCAGGCAGCAGAGCTCAGCTGTGGCTGAGAGGCCCAGGCCATTTCTTCTCCCCTCTGCCCCAGGAAAGGTGCCACGGAAGGCCGCCAGGGATGGGAGGGGAGCCCCAGAGAACAGCTCCCACCCCACATTCCGCCCTGTGAGAGGGAGTGCAACCTGAGGCCCCCGGCCGGGAGTTGCCCAGCTCATGGTCTCTGTCACGGGGGGGCTAAGCCAGGATTCTCAGCTCAGTTCTCACGAGGACCTTTCAGAAGGCCTGTGGCGCCTGCACTTCCACGCTGGAAGGGCAATTGATACCTTCGCTGGGCTTGTTTGAAAGAAACACAGTGCCTGACAGTCCTGCTGAGAAGGCAGGAGGAGGTGGAGGGGAGAATTGGAGTCATAGAGGCTTGTTAAATACCCATCAGAGTTATAGTCCTTCGAGAAGTGCAGAATACAGAACTCAAATTGATATCGTTCGTGATTTAGGCTCTCAAGGAATTCGCCACCTCATAGGGCAGAGAGAGAGCAAACACTGAGTGCCCTTCAGCACAATTTTAAGAGCAGGCAATTCACAGAAGCCCATCGAAGCCCAGGGGAGCAGGGGCTGCTGGGGCCGGGGAGCGGGGGAACTCAGGCTCCAAGGAAGAGTTGTGGAAGGAAAGGCATTGCGGGAGCGGTATGTGCAAAGGCCCGGAGGCATGAGACAGTAAGGGGTCTTCAGGAAGGTGCGGAGGGGGAGGTTCTCAGGAGCGGATGCTCTAATAACTCTGAGGAAGAAGGCGCAGCTAGGTGGGACGGAGCTGTCAGAGGGGCAGGTTTGCTCAAGGCCTCACTCTGAATCGGAAAGGGCAGCCTCTCTGGAGGGAGGGAGGGGCCTAAGGCGGGACATGGGCGTGAGTTGGAGCAGAAGGCTGAGCCTTCGAACCCAGAACACTAGGTGTGGGGAAGGAGGGTCTGGCTGGGTGATGGACAGCCATGGTGCTCTAGGTGGAGAGGGCAGACCCCATGCTCTCAGCCAAGGTTCTGAGCAGCAGCAGCTGCGGGTGGCAACGCACGATCAGGGGGCACAGGGCAGGGCAACGGAAGGATATTGGTGGGCACAGGGGTGGCTCATGGGGAGGGCTGTGGGGCACTCAGGCTTTGAGTGGCCCCCTGTCCATGGGAACTGGTCTCTGAGGAAATTCTGAGAGCAAGGGGAGAAGAGAGAGGGGCAGAGGGAGAGGGACAGAGAGAGGGAGAGAAGGAGAGGAAGGGAAGGAGAGGGAGGAAGGGGGGAGAGAGAGAAGAGTTGGGGAGAGAGAAAGGGGGGGCACGGATGGAGAGAGATCCAAGTAGTGGGCCAGTCTCAGCATTCTCGGGGCACACAGCCCGCCCGGTGTACGTGGCACCAGTGCCCATGTGACCCTCAGCCATCTGGTCCCTTGTTCCCCCTTCGATTGAGTTTTCACGCCTCCATGATGCTCTGTCTGTCACCCCAGCCACAACCGGCTCCTTCCGAGTCCTGCCTCAGGGCCTTGGGACTTGTTCCCCTTCCCTCAGATCGCTTCACATCCTCTGTTCCTGAGACAGCTCTTTGCTCAAAGGCACTGAGGCCTTCTCTGATTAACACAGACGTGGCACTTCCCTTTTACCTCCAAACACCTACCCAGGAACATCACAAATCTGTTGCACTCGCTCTCTCTGTCTCTCTCTCTCATTCTCTCTCTCATATTCTCCTTTCTCTCCCTCTCCCTCTCTCTCTCATTCTCTGTCATTCTCTCTCTCATATTCTCTGCTCTCTCATTCTCATATTCTTTCTCTCATATTCTCCTCTCTCTCTCCCCCTCTCTCATTCTCTCTCTCTATTCTTTCCTCTCTCTCTCTCTCTCATATTCTCCTCTGACTCTGTCTCTGTCTCTCTGCCTCTCTTTCTCTCTGTCTCTCTCTCTCATTCTCTCTCTCATATTCTCCTTTCTCTCTCTCCCTTTCTCTCATTCTCTCTCTCTATTCTTTCCTCTCTCTTTCTCTCTCTCATATTCTCCTCTCTCTCTCTCTCATATTCTCCTCTGACTCTGTCTCTGTCTCTCTGCCTCTCTCTCTCTCTTTCTCTCTTTTTCTCCTCTCTCTCTCTCTCTCTCTCTCTCTCTCTCTCTCTCTCTCTCTCTTTCTCTCATATTCTCCTCTGTCTCTCTCTCTCTGTCTCTCTCTGTCTCTCTGTCTCTCTGTCTCTCTCTCTCTCCCCCCACTCCCAGGACAGCAGCTTCCTCTGAGGGGCTCTTGTCTCCGGGCTGTGCTGCTCTATGCTCAGCCAGGCACTGGCCAGTGTGAGCAGGGGTTCAATGGCGTTTGCATTTGCGAGTGAAGAAGGGAGAGTAAACGCCTGTGGGCAAGGTCAGAACCACAGGAGGGAGGGATGAGGAGGCTTGAGAGATGGTGAGGGGCCTTGGGTAGCTGAGGGAAACAGCTGGGTTTGCGGCAGCCTCACACCCTGGGAGGAGCGGGTGCTGGATTTCGGGTGGCGCGAGAAGGCGGGTTATGTTGTTCTCCACTCAGCAGGGGACAGGTGGGCTGCAGTGAGATTCGGGGTAACCAAGGCAGCATTGCCCAGTGGGTGCCAGGGATGGAGGGAGCTGCAAGGGGGATAGGTGCACTGACCACTAAGTCCATGCAGCAGGAGCAGGTGAAGATGCCTGAGGAGCGGCGAGGCAGGACAGGCGCCACTGAGCCAGTCACACGTGACACTTTGGCTAAAGCGTGTCCACGTGCAGGGGCAGGTACACAGATGTTGTTGTTGTTAGGTACCATTGAGTCGTGTCTGATTCATAGAGACCCTCATAGGGGTTTCAATGGCTGACTTTCAGGATTGCCTTGGGAGTGGATTCCCACGTCCTTCTCCCATTCTTGTGGTGCTGGGAATCGAACTCAGGACCCCAGAAACTGCAGTGCAGCACTCTACCAACTGAGCTAAATCCCAGCCCCAGGTACACAGATAGGACTGTGCTATGTTAGGTCAGGAGAGTTTTCCAGGATTTCCAGGTGAGAAACTGAGTTACCAAAATTAATATCTTGATAAAATAAAATGTGTCTCCCTCTATGATGGGCTTTTAATTAAAACATTGGTAATAAAAACACAAACATAAGCCAGGCTTGGTAGTGCACACATCTGTAATCACAGAGGCAGAGGCAGAAGGATCATGATTTTGAGGCCAGCCCCGGCTAAAAGTGAGTTCAAGGCCAGCCTGAACTATACAGGGAGACTCTGTCTCAAACACAAAAGACAACAGAGAAAACAAAAACCAAAAAACAAATCCCACGAAGATTTTGCTTGATTGTTCCAAAGGATGAAATGAAAGCAATGAAATTAGTGAGTTTCAAAAGATGTCTTAGCACTTTCTGTATCCTATCGGGAGAAATATTTCCACTTTGAACCTGTTGACACTAGTTTTGAAATCTCCGCGACTTAACAGCACACACGCACGCCTTGAGACGTTTATGTTGCCCCCTTCACCTGTACATACAGAAATCGCTTATCTATTGAAGATGGCGTTTTGAAAATGCGGCCCCCACCCCCTGGCCCGAGCAGAGCCAAGGTGCAGGCTGGGATCTGCTCTCTGCGTGGGACTCACGAATCCAGAGACCTGTCCGTGACAGGAGACTAGGAGTGGACGGCAGCTGCAAATAAGGGGCTTCAGGGGCTGGAAGGAGTGGCGTCCATCTGGGGTGATCATGTGTGGGGAAGCCAGGACATCCAGGGCAGGGCCCAGGGGAGGAGTGCTGTGGTGGCGGTCAGCCCGAGAGACGTGGCCTGCTGGGGAGGGGACCGTGGGCCCCTGGCTGGAGGTCAAGGGTAGTGAGTCCCCAGCAGCTCCCACCTTCCCCACCTGCGAGGTGAGAGGTCACGCAGCACCCCCACAACAACACCTCTGCTTCAACCCCCATGCCCACTGCCGCTGAGTGGACTCCAGCGGACACAGGTGGCCCCCGAGCAATGGCTAGCCTGCCTCCCAGGAGGCGCGTCCAACAAGCACTGGGTGGGGTCAGGAGGCCCCGCCACCACCTCCTCCGGATCTGTGCACGCGCGTGTGGTTTCCCGGGCTCCAGGCAGGCAGCAACGTCCAGCGATGGACACGGGAGATGTCCGGGAGTGCCCTGAATAAAAAAGAAATGCCCGCGTGCCCAACTCTATTTTATTTGAGTTTTCCAGTTGTCTTTATCAGCCATCGCCTTTCCTCGCGTACCCACCGAGCCCCGCCAGGCTTCAGCTCTGACCGTCCCACTTGGTCCGCTTCCGCCTGGGCTCCGCCGGGGCCTGAGGAGTAAGTGGGACTCCGTGTGCCCCCTGTTCTTCCGCCTGAGTTCTGGGCTTTCCAGCCCGCTGCGCTGGGGGCTGGGGGGACAGGCCTGAGTTCGTGACAGTCAGGCGAGATGATTTCAGATCTGATTGCCTCGACGCAGGGCAGCGTAATTGCCAATCAGGCCGGGAGGAGATGAGATTCAGAGCCGCATTCAGGAGGCCAGGCCCCGCCTTGGAATCAACAGCAAAGCAGCAGCTTTGGCTCTGCCACTCAGAGAGCCGGATCTGCGGGGGCCCAGCCGCATCTTCACGCTGAGTTCCAGGACCCCCGCTGGGCCCCGGGAGCCCCAATCAGGGGCGATCACCGGAGCTGCCCCTTCACAAGATTGCCAGGGAGGCCAGGCCAGCCTCCGGGTCCTTAATGAGCCCCCAGGCCGGCAAGGGAAGGAGCCGGAGCCCAGGCGGCCATGGCGGGCTGCAGGCCGGGAGCTGTCTGTCTTCAGCATCGGCTGACCCCTGACTTGAGTTCAGATTGGGACCCCAGACAAGGTGAGGGAGGTGTCCCCAGCTCACCCCGGCCCTCTGCAGAGCTCGCAGTGAAGTCACCCGTTCTGATTTGAATACGAAGAATACTAAATGGGGAGCGGAATCAAAACTCCGCATCTATCAGCTGCAACATGGCACAGCAGACAGGACTTGAGCAGGTCCGTGGGATACATTTCAAAGCTGGCAACGTGGATATTAAAACCCAAATGGTGCCGGGGACGCATGCGCAGCTGAGACCACGGCAGCTCTGAGTCCCCTGGGCTCCTTCCCCATCCCCATCCAGCACCTTCTGCCCAGGAATTTGCCTCCCCCACAACCCTGCATCAGGGCTGGGATTTAGCTCAGTTGGCAGAGCACTGCGCTGCAGTCTCTGAGGTCCCAAGTTCAATTCCCAGCACCGCAAAAAATGGGAGAAGGGCCTGGCACTCCACTTCCAAGGCAATCCCAAAACAGTCAGCCATTGAAAACCCTGTGAGGGTCGCTATGCGTCAGATACCAACTTGACTGCACCTAGCAACAACAACAACACAACCCTGCATCAGTTAGAAGCTCCCTCGAATGGCTTGTGGATGGCCCCCCGGGACCTGCCACACCGCGTGGAATCACGGGTGATTCTTCTGTCCCGTCCACCCCTTAAACCAGGAACCCTGTCTCAACTTGTGTCTTCAGCACGGAGGACGGTGTCTGGCACATGCTGGATCTGGCTGTCTGAAAGAGGAAGGAAAGGACAGGGAGAAGGAAGGAAGGAAAGATGGAAGGAGGGGGGGGGAGACAGAGGAAAATATAGCCAAGCAAAGAGCAGGAAAGGAGATAAAACTCAAAACATACTGGTAGCACGGGGTTGCTCTTCTGCACTGCATAAAGAGCTGGGTCTTTTCCAAGGCAGCAGCCGGGGCTGAGGTGTCAGAGCACTGGAGCAGGGGCCCCACCTGAGTGCCACCTCCTCCCCACCCATGGCCGCTGGGTGCAAACACACTGCTTGCACACTGGACAGCACAAGCCCCGCTCTCTCCCAGAGGGCCAGAGCCTCTCCCTGGGTGGACTGGTGGAGAGGCCCATTTTATTTATGATCCTGAATTGCCCATCCCTTGCCTGCATGCTACAGGAAACAAAGAAGCCAGCACCTTTTTGAGGTTGGCTGAGGAGAGGCCTCAGGGCTGGGATTTAGCTCAGTTGGTAGAGCACTGTTCTGCAGTCTCTGAGGTCCCTGGTTCGATTCCCAGCACCACAAAAATGGGAGAAGGATGTGGCAATCCACTCCTGAGGCAATCTCAAAACAATCAGCCATTGAAAACCCTATGAGGGTCACTATGAGTAGGACATGACTTGACAGCACCTATCAATGAGGAGGGGCCTCGGTGACCGTGAATGATCCATAGGGCCCAAAGCTCAAGGTTCCCCATCCTCGGTACGACAAAAGCCATCCTGTTCTGCATTGAGCATAATTACCCTGGATCTCCCACTGCTGTAGGCTGCGTGACACCTGTGTGAGAAACATTCAGTGACACCTGGACAAGGTGCACGTTGTCTTTGGATTTGTCAACGGTTTTGCCAAGGTGAAGACGTCTGCTTTGACCTTGACGCAAAGGTTGGCCCGGAACTGGAGGTGGGCAGTCTCTCTAGAAAAGCTAAGAGCCTGAGCTTAAAGCTTTCTCACGTGGCGCTCTAAACCTGTGTGCAAAGTGCTCTTCTGACCGAGGGACATGTGACGTTTTCCTCTCGATTCAAGGCCACGGAGCAGCCATGGATGTTCTAACATCACGGTCTGCATAGTGGTGGGCGGGGTTTTTGGGAGATGAGCAACGGTGCCACGCGGGGGCCGGCAACCTTGGCGATGTCTCCTTGGACTCGCTGCCTTTCTGGAGTCACACGGCACTGGCCTCCTCCTCGAAGGAAGCTGTCGCTCTGGGTGTTGGTGTTCCGTGGTGTTCAAGACAGTTACTGAGGGGCGTTCCAGAAATCCCCAAACGCAAAGATCGATCAGAGTCATTGTTAGATTTTGTGCAAACCGTCGTGTAAGAGGAAATAGCGTAAACCTCCTCTGTGACCACGCTCACCTTATCAAGGAGCGTGGACCCACAGAATATTTCCTGCTGGGTTTCGGCTATTTGGAATGAGAAGCACCGATCTCATTTGGCAGCTATTTTAGGAAATAAGAGGAAGAAATGGCTGATACAATGAATGGCTTCCCCTTACGCGGTTTCCAAAACCTAAGCTCCACTCTTCGTGGGTGTGTGGGGGAGCAAATGAATCTGGGTGTGCGATGTGTGAACGGCCGTGTGGGGACTGTGTGGCGTGTCCCAGTGCCTCCGTGTGGCTGCGTGTGTGTGGCTGTGAGCACACGGGGTTGTGTGCATGCATCTGCGCGGTCAGCGAGCGCATGTATGCACGTGGTGAAGGAGACTCCGAGGCAACCTCTCGTGGGGGCGGAGCGAGAGCCCATGGTGCTGCAGAGAGGGGCTGGGGGCCCTGCATCCTCCCACCCTTCCAGGCAGGAGCCCGGTGCAGTTCTTCCCCAAGAGACCCAGGGGCCCTAAGCGAGGCCCGTTCCACCGTGACGCTCATTCCGCAGCAGGGCCACCATGTCTTGTCCATGACCCCTGGGCTCCGGAAACAAGGACCGAATTAAGATCCTGCAGACGGACTCAGAGCGTGTCTTCTGAAAGCTTGTTTAGGCTGACCCAGGTGCACGTCCCCTGACTCCCAGGACACCCATTCCGCACCAGCTCCTCCTCAGCACCCTGCCAGGCTGCCTGGGTCGGGCCCCCATCCCGTGGGGCTGGTCTGGAACGGCGGGGGTTGGGGGGGGGTGACCGTGACACCATCTCTGGTTTCACAACTTCCCTATGCTTCTCTGGGGTTTTGCCCACATGCCAGCTTCACCCACAGAAGTGGGGAACCCCTTTCTCCACTGCCTTCTCTGCGGGGCTGTCCCACACTCCGCTGCACCTGTGGGTCCCTTTTCCAAGGGTCTCAGGCTGGTAAGTGGGGCTCCCTGGGGGTCCCTGGACCCCTACACTTGCGTGGGGGACCCCTTCAGCCTTCACCCAGCTGCCGCTCCTACCTAGACCGCTGGCCTTTCTCTAGGGTCTTGGGCGATGGCCCACTTCAGTGACAGTGCAGATCCTGGGGACCAGCCTCACCTGGGCATGAGAGAAGAGGGAGGACGTGGGGACTTTGGGTGTGACTCTGGCTCACCCGCTCTTCTCTCTCCTTTAGGGTGTTTACGCCCACACCACAGGACTGGCCGCTTAGGACCTGAGCTCATTCGGGGAAGTCTGACTTGAGAATTTCATATTCAAGTTCCCAATGTAAGCAATGTTACTTTTCTTTCAATCCAGTTAGGAACTTCAAAAACCATCTTTTGTCAGCCCTTACCTTAAATTTACTAATTAGTGGTATGTAGCCTAAAATACACCTGCAGCGGTAGCCCTGTGGCATCCGATCCCGTCAGATCCCGGAAGCTAAGCAGGGTCGGACCTGGTTAGTACCTGGATGGGAGACCGCCTGGGAACACCAGGTGCTGCAGGCTTGGGAGAAGGACCTGGCAACCCCCTCCCAAAAATCAATCTGCCATTGAAAACCCTATGAACAGCAGAGAAGCACTGACAATAGTGTTTCCCCTGTTGTACAGAGGGTCGCTATGAGTTGGATACCGACTCGACGGCACCTAACAACAACAACAACAAGCCTAAAATACAAGGTAGGTATTGGTAGATATTGGTTTTTAAAACAAAGATGGATGTCTAATAATAATCCTTAGAAACTCCTTGCAGCAAGGCATTTTTCTTTCCTTCATACTGGCCATGTGTCTCCTATCCTGAGCGGGCAGCTGGTCTTGACAGGGAGGACGTCTCCTCAGGACAGCCTGGGCCACCGCTCACCATGGTTGACTGTCCTGGTTTAAGGATAAGGTCGGCATAATTTCCTTTAACCTTGCAGAGATAAAATTCTCTTTTCTCCATTATCCTAGTTTCCCACATATTTCAGGGCCAAGCATATCAGAAAGGTCTTGTTCTAAGCTTGTATTGTTGTTGCTGTCAGGTGCCATCAAGTCGGTGTCCAACTCATAGTGACCCTACGTACAACAGGCGAAACACTATTGTCAGTGCTTCTCTGTTGTTCATAGGGTTTTCAATGGCAGATTTTCTTTTGGGAGTGGGTTGGTGGGTCCATCTCCCAAGCCTACAGCACCTAGTGTTCCCAGGCGTTCTCCCATCCATATACTAACCAGGCCGACCCTGCTTAGCTTCTGAGATCTGACAGGATCGGTTACCACAGTGGTGCAGCTGCAGCCAAGCGAGTGTGTCACACATAATATTAAAAGGCGTGCACTGCAATTCCTGCAGTGCACCCGTGGTCTTCTGTGGCCCCAGCTTTGCTTTTGCTTGGCGCCTGTGTGACCCACACCTTGCCGTGGGCCGTGGCTTAGCCACAGTTTGTCCCTCCAGGGCTCGTCTGCTGGAGGCTTGGTCCCCGGCATGGGATGCCGGAGGTGGTGGGAGGTGCTTAGGTCGTTTTTGAGTTGCATGTTTTGTTTATCTGGATTTCCTTTGCAGTGGTGGAAATTGAGCCCAGGCCCTCACATGTGCTAGGCAAGCGCTCCAACCACCGAGCTGCAGCCCCAGCCCTTGACGCTTTTGTGACAGCATCTCACTGGCTAGCCCAGGCTGGCCCAGAACTCCACTCCTCCACTCCTCCTGCCCAGCCTCCCAAGTGCTGCGATCACAGCCATGGCCGTCGCACCTGGCTGGGCAATCAGGCCTGTGAGAGGATGGAGAACGGACACTTTTCTCTTGCGGGGGGGGTGTGGGGTGGAGGGGAATTGTTCTTGCTGTCTCCGGCAGTCCTGCGAGGAAGAGTTGTCACAGTGGGTGCAACACTCCTCCTGAGCCCCTTTCCCGCACGCTCCTGCCATGATGATGCCGTCACCAGGACGCTGTCACCAGAGCTGAGCCATGCTCGCCCTTCACGCTCTGTTGGGATTTTTAAACTGCACCCCATAACTAGGGTCCTTCATACTAGCCTGAGGGACTGACCCCTAGGTGACCCCAGGGCCACATCCCTCTCACTCACCCCATCCCTCCCATCAAGTGGGCAAAGATGGCTCCTGACCAGCCTGACCAGCCTCAACCACCTCAATTTTGATTGGCTACCCCTAGCATCCCAGTTAAATAACTGCCCCTACCTGGCAGGAATGACAGTTCACCTGCTGTACCTGTCAGGAGTGTGCCCTGATTGGCTAATCCCAGTACACACCCCCTTCCAGGACCATATATAAGCAGGGCCCCGGACCCCACTTCACCCTTTCAACTCTCATCATCCATCAACTGCTGTCCGGATCCCATCACCTCGATCCAGTGCTCCCCAATCCAGCAGAAGATCTCCAAGCAAGCTGAAGAGTCAAGACCAGGGGCCCCAAAGCGCCAAAGGCTACAAGCAAACCACGAAGAGCCCCCCAATTCCTCCCACCCTTAGGAAGGAGGGAGGCAGAGAAGGCGAGCTGTGAGAGTCAAGACCACCGGACCTCCAGCCCAGCGGAACTCCAACCGCTTGTAGCTGTGCCTTTAAGGCTGAGCTGTTCCACCAATGAGCCTGCAGCATTCTATGCTGCAGGCTTAGAGCTAGCACTTGAGCACTTGACAGGGGCTGCTTGCTGGTTGCACCCCATTTGAGGAGCAACCCAATAAACTTTCCCTCTCCTGTTTCCCACAGGAGGTCTCCCGAGGTCCTTCTTTGGTGCCTCCAGCCACTACACCAACCTGGTCCACTGGGTCCCCGATACCCACTCAGTGTCAGGGCAAGACTCTGACTTCTGCTGGGCCTGAGCCAAACCAGGACAACCCTCGAACCTCTAGAACCATGAGCTAAGTAGCTCTTTTCTCCATAAAGTACCAGCCTCGGCTATTTTGCTATAGCAACACAGAAAGCACTAAGCCTCTGTATTAAGCATCACTCAAGGCTTAGCAGCAAACATTATCATCTCCCAGAGTCTGTGCCTCAGCAGCTCAGGAGTGGCTCAGTGCAGTGGTTCTAGCTCTGGGCATCTCACAGGGGCATTCGAGTTAGCTGTGTCTGAAGGCTCAGTGGGGGCACCTCATTGTAGGAGACGTGACTATGCCATCTCAAGAGAGTGATATGTAACACTCACCTTTCAGTTCTTACCTATGTTGTGCCCACTCTACGCAGAGAGGATCCTGGACAGATATAGATGCATACCCTCGGCCGTTTAGAGACATAGTGAGCAATTGTGTGTAGGGTGAAGGGACGCCCTACACCAGGCAGCCTCCATGCTGCACGTGCAGCCTTGGTGGCTGTGGAGGAACGGAGGAAGAGGGAAGGCTGGGGATGGCCCTCACGGTCCAGGGGCAGAATAAGGGCAGGGTTCTCTTCAGGAAGGACTGGGGGGCACACCAGCTCCCCAGGCCAGGGAAGAGAGGGGACAGGTGCCTGGGCCAGAGAGCCTTTCTTATAATCAAGAAATGGAGACTCGAGGGATAGAGAAAGCCAAGGCCTGCGGAGGCCACTGTTATTAGGTCCATGAGCCCTGAGCACTCTACTGCTGAGCCTCACCCGAGCCTCATTTTTATTTTTTATCTTGAGACACAGACTTGCTAAGTTGTGCAGGCTGCCTCTGGCCTCCTCATAAGCCTCCTGCCTCGGCCTCCTGAGTTGCCAGGATCACAGGCAGGTGCTACACACCTGGCTTAAAGACAGTGTATGTTGACCAAGAGGGCCTTATCCCTGGGATGCAAAGTGGATTCAGTATTTGGAAACTCAATTACCATATCATCGCATTTGCAACCCAACGAAAATTCGCAGGGTTGTCTCAGTAGGTGAAAGCACTTAGCAAAGTACTTAACAAAATACAACATCCATGCCTGACAGATGCTCTCGGCAAGCCAGGAACAGAAGGGAACTTCCTTACTCGAAGAAGGACACGGACCAAACCTGCAGCTGGTCTCACACTGACCACTGAAGGCCAAATGGTTTCCCCCACGTAACCAGGAGCAAAGTGAGTTGATCAGTCTCATTACCTCTGTTTTCTAATCAGCATTATCTTGGACATCTTTACCCAAGAAACTAGGCAAAGAAATGAAACAGAACATGGATGGTAAAGGAAGAAATAAAACTACCTCTCTTCACAGCTGACATGGCCGTTTATATACTGATCCATGGGCATGGCCGTTTATATACTGACCCATGGACATGGCCGTTTATATACTGATCCATGGACATGGCCGTTTATATACTGATCCATGGACATGGCCGTTTATATACTGATCCATGGGATCTACATAAAAAGTCCCAGAACTAATAGTTGAGTTTAACAAGGTCACAGAACACATCAGCAATATAAAAAAAATCATTGTGTATCTTATGTGTTAGATATAAATTTAGCCAACTGTATGGCTGTGTTAGATATAAATAATTAGGGACCAACTTTTAAGTACCCTTTCAGTTGCATCACAAAAATGAAATATTAGGCACTTATATCACAAAATTGTACAGGATATGCATGTTAAAAACTACCAAATGCTGATGAAAAAAATCAAAGAACTAAAAAAGCAATATCTATGCATGGATTGGAAGACAATATCATTAGCAGGTCACTTCTTCTCAAATTGATCTATAGATCACAAGGCAATCCTAATCAAACCCCAGCAGGATTCTTTTAGAATAGACGAGCTGATTGTAAAATTTATACGGAAAGACAAAGTTACTAGAACCACCAAAGCAATTTTGAAGAAGAATAAAATTAAGACTACCTAATTTCAAAACTTACTCGAAAGCTACTATAATCAAGACAATGGTATATTGGCAAAAAGATAGACATAGATCAATACCAGAGAATAGAGTCCAGAAATAGACTCACGCGATTGATTTTTGACAAAGGTACAAAGACAATTCAACAGAGAATAGATAGTCCTTTCAACAAATGACACTGGAGCCATTGGACTTCTATATGAAAAAAATAAACCTCTATCTAGTAACTAAAAATTGATCATAAATGTAAAACATAAACCATAAAAATTTCAGAAGGAAACACAGAAAATTGTGACCTTGGTTTAGCAAAATGTTCTTAGATACACTATGGAAAGCAAAATTCATAAAAGAAAAATTAATAAATCAAAGTTTATCAAAACTTAAAACTTTTGCTTGACCCAATTTACTACAAAAAGAATAAAAATACAAGATGCAGTTCCGGATAAAATATTTTTAACACCCAGCCAACAAAAGACCTGCATAGGAAGTACATAAAGGATTCTCAGAATTTGCCAGTGAGAGACTAAGCCATGCAGTAGTGAAGCCGGCTAAACATTTGAACACATGCTTTACAAAAAAATACATTGACGGCAAAGAAACACATACAGAACTGTTCAGTGCCACTATTCATTAAGAAAATGCAAATTAGGACGAGATACTACTACACTGAACATATTCAGTGTATGTATTATTGCTATTTTTTTATTGCAATGCTAAGCGTTGGGGGGCTGGGATTTTGCTCAGTTGGTAGAGCGCTGCGCTGCAGTCTCTGAGATCCCGAGTTCTGCACTGCAAAAATGGGAGAAGGGCCTGGCAATCCACTCCCAAGGCGATCCTGAAACAGTCAGCCATTGAAAACCCTATGAGGGTCACTAGGAGTCGGATACCGACTCGACGGCACCTAACAACAACAACAATCTTATAAGAAGCAGCAATCCTGCTCCTACGTGTTTGTATATACCCCAATTCAATAAAAACTTATATTCACAAAATATCACTTTTACAAATGCTTTTAGTAGCTTTAAGACATGTTTGGACTAAGCCCCACACAGCAAAGATTCCAAGCGTCCCTCAGCTGGGACCAGGCCATGCTACCTCAGAGCAGAGACTGCGCCGTAGAGCACAGTGATCCAGTCACCTACGCGGTATGAACGGGGGAAGTGCCTCGCACTGAGTGAGGGAGATTCTCAAGGCCACCCTCTGGATGACCCAGTTCTGTGACATTCTGGAGAACACAGAACTACAGCACAGAGCCAGGCCAGTGGCTGCCTGGCTTGGGGTAGACGCCGTGAATACACAGAGCTGCTGCAGGACAACCTGGGGGCTGCAGAGCTCCGCACCTGTCAGAACTCACAGAGGTGTGCATTACCACAAGGGAGTTTC
Source organism: Pedetes capensis (assembly GCA_007922755.1). Lineage (NCBI taxonomy): Eukaryota > Metazoa > Chordata > Mammalia > Rodentia > Pedetidae > Pedetes > Pedetes capensis. The sequence goes on from VMDO01003482.1 coordinate 102,692, forward strand.
ACTGTCCGTGGGAAGGATTTTAATGTTACAAGGGAGAGGTGTACAATAGAAATGGATTTATTTTTCCTACAAAAATTAAGCAGTCTTTTTAAAAAAGAAAAGAAAGAAAGGGAAAGAAAAAGAAAGAAAGAAAAAGGAGGGAGAGAGAGAAAGAAAGAAAGAAAGGAGAGAGAAAGAAAGAAAGAAAGAAAGAGAGAAAGAGAGAGAGAGAGAGAGAGAGAGAGAAAGAAAGAAAGGAGAGAGAAAGAAAGAAAGAAAGGAGAGAGAGAAAGAAAGAAGAAAGAAAGAAAGAGAGAGAGAGAGAGAGAGAGAGAGAGAGAGAGAGAGAGAGAAAGAAAGATACTTCAGGAAAAGATGACTATGTCCTTATCCAAGGGTGCCTACGGCAGACGTTTTGGTAGTCTCTGTTTTCTGGAGAGATTCTGCCAGTTGACATCACCTCTTACTCAGATGTGCGACAGCATTTTCTAGTGAAACCACCTGAGCTTGGAATTTTGTTTTGTTTTGTCTTTGGTTTTTAGTTTTTAGGTGTGGCTTCAATCTGTTACACGGAGATAGGACAATGCAAGCTCTTTATGTCTTTCTGCGTGAGTTTTTGTTGTTTGTGTCCTTCCAGGAGCTGGCTGTTTCTTCTGTTACTAAATATGGCTGGAGAGTGGCTCACAGCGTTCCCTCACCCCCTACCCCACATGCGGGCCCCGGGGACACCCTCCCACTGCCCGTGTCTGCACTCTGCACCCTGTTTTCTCGGTCAGTCCCGCCAACAGTTCATCAGCTCCGCTGGTTTTGTCAGAGAACCGGCCTTCGGTTCCGCTAGTTTTCTCTTGGATCTGTTTTTAACTCCACCAGTGTCTGCTGCCTTATTCCCTCCCTGTTTGCTCTGGTTTTAGAGCTTGGCCTGTTCTAACTCCCTGGTGTGGAGGGCTGCCTCCTTGGCTCTGTTCATGACTCCCTCGCAAATGCAGAAATGAAAATCTAGACTTTGACCTAGCGTTGCTCTGGCTGTGGCTTCTGATTGATGCTTGCATAGGAAGTATATAAAGAATTCTAGAATCTGCCAGTGAGAAACCAAGCCATACAGTAGTGAAGCTGGCTAAACATTCTTAAATTTTATTTTCATTCTTTTATTTTCATTCAGGTGAAAATATCTTCTAAGTTCCTGGGCCTTATGCATTATTTAGAAATCCCTCATTTACTATTCAAATATTCCCTTCGTCAGTCCACCGAGCGGAACAACACAATTCATGTGATTTCAACTCTTCACAGTTTAAAGGACCCCCTCATGGCGGACCGCGTGACCTCTTGGTGGATGTCCCCCGCACCTGGCTGTGCAGAGCTCCCGGGACCTGTCAGACTGCTATGTGGCTCTCCAGCCTTCTCTGTGCGTCAGCTGAAGGTGTCATCTGTCAGCTGCTCTTCCTTTGACTCTGGCCCAGTTTCACATGTGATGCCCAGAACTCTGCTGTGCCCTGGGCATCTCCGGGCTGCGCTGGGCAGCTGTGGGTCTTGCTGACCCTCTTGAGGACCGGGCTCCCGACGGCTTGTTTAGGGTGACCCAGCTGCACGTCCCCTGACTCCCGGGACACCCATTCAGCACCAGCTTCTCCTCAGCGCTCTGCCAGGCTGTCTGGGTCGGGCCCCCATCCCATGGGGCTGGTCTGGAACTGCGGGGGTAGGGGGGTGACCATGACACCATCTCTGGTTTCAAAACCTCCCTTTGCTTCTCTGGGGTTTTGCCCACATGCCAGCTTCACCCACAGAAGTGGGGAACCCCTTTCTCCACTGCCTTCTCTGCGGGGCTGTCCCACACTCCACTGCACCTGTGGGTCCCTTTTCCAAGGGTCTCAGGCTGATAAGTGGGGCTCCCTGGGCATCCCTGGGCTCCTACACTTGCGTGGGGGACCCCTTCAGCCTTCACCCAGCTGCCGCTCCTACCTAGACCGATGGCCTTTCTCTGAGGTCTTTGGCGATGGCCCGCTATGGTGACAGTGCAGATCCTGGGGACCAGCCTCGCCTGGGCATGAGAGACGAGGGAGGACGTGGGGGCCATCGCTCTCAGGCCATCATTCCCCAGCTGCTTTGCCAGGCATTTTTCAGAAGCACTGGGCTCCACTTGGGCCTTGGTGTCTGAGTCTGCTGAGGGTCACGCTCTGCACATGGGGTGCCCTGCACATGTGTGTCCCCCGGTTCCAGGGTTGAAGGACTGTGGCACTAGGAGGTGGGGCCTTAGGGAGACGATGAGGTCATGAGAGTGGAGCCCTGGGGGTGGGATCAGCAGCCTTCTAGAAGTCTCCAGAAAGCTCCCCCTCCCCTCTGCCGGCCACAGGAGGACAGGGCGAGGAAGCACCATGGAAGGAAGCTCATCCTCAGACACCGAGGCCGCTGGGCCCTGCTCTTGGACATCCAGCCTCCAGAGCCTTGGGCCGTAAGGTCTTGGGTCTGTAAGCCTCCCAGGCCGTGGTAGTCGGTTACAGCAGGCGGAACGGACCAAGGTTCTGACCTTGCCTCGGAGCCCCCGCTGCTGGGGTGCTCTGAGTTTCATCGCTGTGACAAAGTCCCCGAGAAAACAACGTGAAGGAGGAAGGACGAAGGTGGCCTGTGGTTTCAGAGGCTGCGGCGTGGCTCTTCTGCTGTGGGCATCATGGAGAGGGCACAGGGGAGGGTTCAGTGCAGCAGTGCAAGTCACCTCAGGGCACCAGGAAGTGTCAGGGTTCGGCTCAGGCCGGCAAAGGTCAGAGCCTTGCCCTGACACTGAGTGGGTATTGGGGACACACTGGACTGGGTAGTGTAGTGGCCGGAGGCACCAAAGTAGGACCTCAGGAGACCTTCTGTGGGAAACAGGAGAGGGAAGGTTTATTGGGTTACTCCCCAAGTGGGGTGCAACCAGCAAGCAGCCGCTGTCAAGTGCTCAAGTGCTAGCTCAGAGCCTGCAGCATAGAATGCTACAGGCTCACTGGTGGAACAGCTCAGCCTTAAAGGCACAGCTACAAGCAGTTGGAGTTCCCCTGGGGTGGAGGTCTGGTGGTCTTGACTCTCGCAGCTCGCCTTCTCTGCCTCCCTCCTTCCTAAGGATGGGAGTAATTGGGTGGCTCTTCATGGCTTGCTTGTAGTCTTTGGCCCTTCGGGGCCCCTGGTCTTGATGTGTCAGCTTGCTTGGAGATCTTCTGCTGGATTGGGGAGCTCTGGATCAAGGTGATGGGGTCCAGACAGCAGTTAAGGGCTGGAGAACAGTGGAGGGGTGAAGGGGGTCTAGAAGCCCTGCTTATATAGGGTCCCGGAGAGGGGTGTGTACTTGGGTTAGCCAATCAGGGCACATTCCTGACAGGTACAGCAGGTAAACTGTCATACCTGCCAGGTAGGGGCAGTTATTTAATTGGGGTGCTTGTTGTTGTTGTTGTTAGGTGCCGTCGAGTCGGTATCCGACTCATGGCAACCCTCTGTACAACAGGGGAAACACTATTGTCAGTGCTTCTCTGCTGTTCATAGGGTTTTCAATGGCAGATTGATTTTTGGGAGGGGGTTGCCAGGTCCTTCTCCCAAGCCTACAGCTTCCGGTATTCCCAGGCGGTCTCCCATCCAGGTACTAACCAGGCCCGACCCTGCTTAGCTTCCGAGATCTGACGGGATCGGATGCCACAGGGCTACCGCTGCAGGCCCAATTGGGGTGCTAGAGGTAGCCAATCAAAATTGAGGTGGTTGTGGATGGTCAGGCTGGTTAGGGGCCATCTTTGCTCACTCGATGGGAGGGGTAGGGGTGAGTGAGTGGGATGTGGCCCTGGGGTCACCTAGAGGTCAGTCCCTCCTCCTAGTATGAAGGACCCTAGTTATGGGGTGCATTTTAAAAATCCCCAACAAGGAAGCAGAGAGAGGACGGGTCAGAACAAGGATCTAATCGTTCCGTAAAGCCATGCGCCCAGTGACTGACTTCCGCCAACCAGGCCACCCTGATGGCCCATGAGGTATGAAATCATCAAGGGATTAACCCATGGAGTCGGTCAGTGCCTCATGACCCAACCACTTCTCAGGAACACAGCAGCCGGAAACGCAGCCCTCAGCCCATGAGCCTTCGGAGCGGCTCTACAGCCAACCGTACCACCGTGGTTTCCACGCTTTGACGTCCCTCCCATCTGCCTGCTCCCGTGTGCGTTCAGGGACACCAGGTCATTGCGTTTTGCATTCGGCCCAGTGTTTCTGGCCAAGTCAACGGGAGCCGCAGGCAGGAGTGGGTTTTCACTGAAATGGCCAGCACCAGACACCCCTTTAAAAACTGTGAGCTTTTCCTTGCTTTCTGAGATAAGAAAACACTCCAAGGTTGCCTGCCTAAGCCCTAGAATTCACCTGTTCTCCAGGGGGTCTTGATGTGTGGATGGAAGACTCTAGAAATGCAAATCTGTTGGTAGAGTGCTCATCACCAATGCTGTGCGGTGCTCCTAGGCTCTTGAAGTGCACAGAGTAAAGGGTTAGAGCTGGGGGCCTTCAGGGGTCTCTCCAGTTTAACCCCCACAACGCAGAGTTCTTTCCCGACTCCCCCCACTGCATACTTGGCTGTCCCTCTCCTATGTAATGCCTGTGCTTCCTGAGATCCTCGACGCTTTTGCTAATATTTGACAATATATTTGCAAATATTTGTATATTAACTTTACTGCCCAATGCATACAAAATAAAATTATTTCACCAATACAAACCCACAAAAGAAAACAATCATGATTTCTCTGCAGTTTTGTTTTTTGAATACAGGTTAAAAGTAAGAAATTTACACAAAGATACTCAGGGAAGTTTTACTCTCGTACCTATTGCTTTCATCCAATTTCCACCCTGCACTTCTTTTAACAGACTGTATTCGTGTGTGTGTGTGTGTGTGTGTGTGTGTGTGTGTGTGTGTGTTTATTTCCACTTCTGGCTTTTACAAAGGGTCACACACACTTATTCTTCAGCATTTTGCTTTCTCATTTGGTGGAAGTCGCTAGAAATTCCATATCAGTTCACAGCGGGAGGAAGTTCCTCTGGGTGTGTGGGGCAGAAAGGACCCCACCACTCTGAGATGGGAGGCTCTGTCCCTGTCCCCTTAGTCTGGGCCGCACCTCCTCACCCACGGTGGCAATGCCTTGTAGTCCTTCCTCTTCCAGGTGGGACCTTTGGTCTCTTCTGCCCTCTCTTTGTCACATGTAGAAAGTCACAGCAATAACCGGGCATGGTGGAGCACACCTGTAATCCTAGTGGCTCGGGAGGCAGAGGCAGGAGGATCACAAGTTCGAGACCAGAGGCAGCCTGCCTAACTTAGTGAGACCCTGTCTCAAAAAGTAAAAAAATGGGCTGGGGGTGCAGCTCAGCGGTCCAGCACTTGCAGAGCATGCAGGTGCGAGGTCCTGTGTTCAAACCCCAGGACCACAAAAAAAGGAAAGAAAGTCACAGCAACCCAGAGGTGTCCATATGCCACAGTGAGCCATTACGCGTGACCCACCCTCACCTCGCCGGTTTCCTTCCTGGTCTGCTCCTGAGGAAACACACAGTGTGGTTGCATCTTCCTGGGCTTCCTTGTCTGCAAAGAGCACCCATAGGAAGGACAGGGTCCTCGAGGGCGGGTGCTGTGATTGTCCCAGAGACTCACTCAGGGAGACCCTGAGAGCATCGTCTGTGCGTTCAGGCAGGACGATGGCACCCCTGAGGCCCTGACAAGCCCCATTTCTGCCTGGGGTGGGCAGAGCCCTGCGTGAAAGGGCCTCAGACAACCCGATGCTACCACAGGAGGCAGGGCGTGGAGCAGGCGCCCCTCGAGCAGCCAGGAGCTCTCCTCGTTGTTTATTCTTTCTGTTTTCTTTCCAGTAGCCCCGACTGTAAATCCTCTTATTGCTCCCGGGCATGTGGGCCTGTAATTAATTAGCACACTAAGCTGGACTGCAGGGTCTCCGCTGAAATGGAGACAAAGGGGAGCTGGGCCTGCCTGAGCTCTGGCTGCTCAACGCACCACCAGGCACCCTCAGAGCCTCATGCTCTCTCGAGCCCGCCCCGGCCTCTTCCCTTTGCATTTCTGGCCTCCCTTCTTTCTTGCTTCTCCTACCTCAGATCCTTTTCTCCAACTGTTTCTTTCTTTCTTTCTTTCTCTGCAGTACCGGTCAGTTGATCCCAGGGCCTCACACATGCTACATAAGCTCTCCACCACAGAGCTGCACCGCAGCCCCTTTTTCCTTTTTCACTGTGAGACAGGCTCTCACTAAGTTGCACAGGCTGCCTCTGACTCGTGATTCTCCTGCCTCAGCCTCCCGAGTTACTGGGATTATAGGTGTGCACCGCCGTGCCCAGCTCCATTTCTCCAGTTCCATCCCTTCTCACTGTCACTCTGCCACTGAGTTGCTTGATGCAGAGTCTTTCCCCTTACTTATCCAACTTTTTATTTAAGTAGAATAATATTCTTTGCAAGCTGAAAATACATTCTTTTTTGTCTTTTTTTTTTTTTTTTTTTTTTTTTTGCAGTACTGGGTGTTGAACCCAGGGCCTCGCGCTTGCATGCTCTACAAGTGCTGGACCACTGAGCTGCACCCCCAGCCCATTCTTTTACTTTTTGAGACAGGGTCTCGCTAAGTTACGCAGACTGTCTGTGGTCTGGAACTTGCTATCCTCCTGCCTCTGCCTCCCGAGCCGCTGGGATGACAGGCGTGCGCCACCGCGCCCAGCTCCACAGGAGGCTTTTTAGGAATCTGTAATCAAGGTATGCCCCACAATCCCCCATCCTTAGGCTGTGACTTTGGGACCTGGCATCTCAAAGTGCTGAGGCCCCAGGTGGCGTCCACCCTGCCCAGGCCACACCTGCGGTCACAGTGTCCTCATCCTTCCTGTGACATCAGAGCCTGGAGGCGTTCTTCAGCCCTCTGGCTCCAGTCCCACACACCAAACACTGCCCACTTCACAGCCCTCACCCAGCGCCTGGCACCACGGTCCCCCTGGGCTCCTGTTCCTGCCTCCTTCCAGGCTATTCCCACGAGTGTCGAAGGCAGCATCTAAGATCATCAATCCGGTCAGGTGCCCTCCTCGTCTAAAGCTCTCCTGCCTGGTCTCATGGGGAAGAGGCCGTCAATCCCCTGCCTGGGCAATGGGGTCCTGCCCAGCATGGTCTGTGCCACTTTGGGCTCACGCTGGCCCTGTTGCTTGGGCTCCTGCATGGCCAGGTCTTTCCTTCCTTTTGTTTCCCCTGAGACCCGGCAGATCATGGGGCGCAGGAGCAGAAGGCCACCGGCTCACAATAGGGTCTCCAAGTGCAGAGAGGAGGCCCCCAAACCTGGACCTATGGCTCCTGCTGGTCTCAGGTCCCCAGAGTTGTGAGCGGTACTGTGGTTTTCCATGTGCTTTCAGAGTGAGCACAGCCCACAGGTTCTGCCACAGCTCGCCACACGTGGACATGTGGACAGGTAGGTGCAGCGCCTACGGCTTTTAGGATTGCCATTTTAGCATTGCCTTCACACCCCAGCATGGCACATGGGGACCCAGTCCAGAGACAGAAGCAACTGTTGTCCACTTCTCTCGACAGGGTGAACACGGTGCTCTTGGGTTCTCAGGAGCTCTACCACCAAAAGGATTATGTGTTGTTGTTGTCAGGTGTCATCAAGTCATGTCCGACTCATAGCGACCCTCATGGGGTTTTCAATGGCTGATTGTTTTTTGGGATTGCCTTGGGAGTGGGTTGCCACATCCTTCTCCCATTTTTGCGGTGCTGGGAATCGAACTCGGGACCTCAGAGATTGCAGCACAGCACTCTACCAACTGAGCTAAATCCCAGCCCGGATTATGTGTAGTGAGCTGAAAATCTCCAAGCACCAACTGCAGAAAAGACCACATGGTTAGAGTTACTCCAATGCCTAGCCATGACTCCATGAATGCGCCTAAAGCTTAGGAGACCAGACGTGTCCACCCCCCTCCCGCCATGGACCTGGGCCTGTGTCATGGAGGGTGTTAGTTGTCATTCATCAACAGCCTGCCCAACATGGGCAGCATAAGGAGGAAGGGTCCACCTGGGCTCATCGCTGCGGAGGCTCAGTCCGTGTCGGTGGCTCTGGTTCTTCTGGGCCCGTGGTGAACTGGGAGAGCATTCTGGGGGAGCACCTGGGTCCCCTCATGGTGGGCACGAAGCACACAGGGAGAGGAAGGGACTGAGGACCAGGTACAGCCTTCAAGCCCTGCCCCATGAAGCCAGGCCCCACCTCCTGAAGTTTCTGCCACTCCCAAAATAGCACCACTAGCTGGGGACCAGGGATTCAACACAGGAGCCCGTGGGGACATTTCGTCCTGGAACCACAGCTGGAGGAGAGGAAGGCTGTCATCTCAGGAGCCACAACAGGGGTTGGATGTTTATTTCGCCCACTGAACAATCAGCCCACTAAACACTATGCTGATACAAAAGTCAGGACCACACATCTCCCACGTGTCTGCGTGGCGTCATCGGTGCCTACACAAATGTCTGTTTCAGCCACCCGGAAGTGTGAACTGTGAGCAGACAATAGTCCTTGGAAGTCGTCTAAGGGGCCTAGGAGAGCAGCCTGGCCAAGCAGGCCTCGCAGCGGTGTGCAGTGGCCGTCAGAGTCCATGGTAAAGAAGCACCAGGCCAATCTCCAGACCGCTGTGCCTTGGAGAAGGGCTGCTGCAGGCTCTGTAGGAGGGCCGCTGTCCACCCCAGTCTCTTTCCTCAGGCTATGAGCACACGATGTGCACTGTCCAAGACCAGCAAAGAAACAAGTGCCCAGTGACGCTGTAAAGCCTTCCTGAAGAAGCAAAGGGCCGCTATGGTCCACGTGTGGCACGCTGCCCTGACGGTGAGGCAGGAGGGCTTCCCATGCTGCAAGGCCGGCTTGAATTCGCACAGGGAGGGAGGGCTTGGATGGGGGGGATCCTCAGGAAAGGGTCACTGTTCCCACTTGTGAAGCACGGAGAAGTGGACTTAACTGCAATGGTGTGGCAGCTGGTACGCACGGGGACATATTCCTTTGTCATTGTCTGCTACTGTCCCCTACTGTCTCACAAACATCCTCTCGTTTCACTCTCCAAGGCACAGACCAGTGGCGCACACACCCGGAGCAGGCTAAGACAGGGTCGCAAACAAACTCCCCAGGCCACACAGGGAGCCATTGCTGAGGGTTTGCCTTTGTCTTAACCCAGGAGTGCAGGGGCCACTGTGACCCGCAGGAAGACATTTTCTGGCAGTTAGCAAGTGGCCAGGGGAGTTTAAAATCCTGGGGTGAAATCAAAGGCCCTTGAGAAAGAAAAACATAAATGAAAACGGCCAGTTGGTCATTAATCACCAGGAGCTGTCTGACCTGGGGGCTGGGGCAGTATAATTGCTATTATAAACTATACAAATGTAAAGAAGAAAGTAATTACCTCCTTTATACACTGCAAAGTTAAATGTTGAACTGCTTGTTACCATGGACACGGGGGCTGTTTGTAGCGGCCACAGAGGGCTGTTCAGTGACCAGCGAAGCACTGCTCCCCAGTACCGTGCGTCAGGGTCACTCATTTTAGTGGGTCCTTCTCTCACAAACAAAGTCCTGTTGATTATGCAGATGGGTTCACAAACACATGCATGCAACCAAGAAGGCTGGGACCGCGCCAGGAACAGGCCAAGCACGAACGCAACACTGCAGCTCACCTTCCTCGGGGGACAGGGCTCCAAACTGTCACAGAGAGGGAAAGACAGAGGGGAATCGTGGGTGGGAGGGGCAAGCACACAGAGCCGTGAGTGGCTGAAGCTCTGTCCCACAAATAACCTAAACTACCTCTCGGTCCTGGGGCTGGGATTTAGCTCAGTTGGTAGAGCGCTGCTCTGCAGTCTCTGAGGTCCTGAGTTCCATTCCCAGCACCGCAAAAGTGGGAGAAGGATGTGGCAACCACTCCCAAGGCAATCCTGAAACAGTCAGCCATTGAAAACCCTGTGAGGGTCGCTATGAGTTGGATACCGACTGGACAGCACCTAACAACAACAATCTCTTGATCCAAAAAGGTACAATTTTTAAAATCACTGCCTGAGAGCCAGGGGAGACCTAGGGACATCTTTGCAGACGAACATAGAAATAAAACAAATCCTGGAGCCTGTGTGGTGGCGCACACCTGTAATCGCAGGCACTCAGGGGCAGAGGTAGGAGGATCTCAGGTTTGAGGCCAGAGGCATCCTGCATAACCTAGGGAGATTCTGTCTCAAGATAAAAAATAAAAGGGGCGCCAGGCGTGGTGGCACACGCTGGTCATCCCAGCGGCTCGGGAGGCGGAGGCAGGAGGATGGCAAGTTGGAGACCAGAGGCGGTCTGCGTAACTTAGTGAGACCCTGTCTCAAAAAACAAATAGTAAAAAACGGGCTGAGGGTGCGGCTCAGTGGTCCAGCACTCACAAAGCATGCAAACGCAAGGCCCTGGGTCCAGCCCCCAGTACCACAAAAATAAATAAATAAATAGATAGATAGATAAATAATAAAAAGAAAAAGAAAAAAAAAGAAAAGAAAAGGGGCGGGGGGTGCAGCTCAGTGGTAGAGTGCTTGCAAAGCGTTCGGCCCCCAGGTACCACAAAGATAGATGTTGTTGTTGTTAGGTGCTGTCAGTCAGTATCTGACTCATAGCGACCCTCATAGGGTTTTCAAATGGCTGTTTCGGGATTGCCTTGGGAGTGGATTGCCAGGTCCTTCTCCCATTTTTGCGGTGCTGGGAATGGAACTCGGGACCTCAGAGACTGCAGCGTAGCGCTCTACCAACTGAGCTAAATCCCAGCCCTTGCAAAGATAGATAGATACAGAAATAATATACAAATGCGGATTAAACATGGATAGAAGGGCTTCGCAGTGCCTTTCTTTCATCAAGGCTCTCACACGTGCTGGTGATATGTAGGAGTGTCATGCAAACACACGCATGACATTCTCAGGAACAGATAAAATCCCGATTTAATCTCAAAGAAGTCGCACCGGACAGGAGTGGAGTGAACACATCATGGCCACACCCCATGGTTGGCGGACGCGGGTTCTCATCTGTGTTTGTTTCCCTCAGACTTCATGGCCCCTGGAAGAACACTTGTCAGTGTAAGAAACGTGGCCTCCCTTAACCTGATGTCTCGGGCACTGTGCAGGAAGAGCACCGTCCTCGAAAGAAAAGGGACAGGACTTGACTTTAAGGTCTCAGGTGAGCACAACCACAACCCAAACCCACTCCCCAGGAATGTCACGTCCGAAAGAAATGAAGAAAATGAGTACCCATTGCTCCTCGATGTCAAACAGGAAGACTGCAATTCTGTGGCCACCAGACTCCAGGCTGGTCCACTACAGGCCCCGCAGATGCCCACTGCGAGGAGAGAGGCAGACGCAGAGAGACCTTCAACACATCATAGCATTTGGGCTGGGAAAAGCGATGCAGATGGACTCTGAATATTAAAAAATGGGTCACGTGTTTCATGGGCCACTTATTGCTTTTTTTTAGTAATTTGTTTTTAGGCTGCTTTACGAAAGCCTCGTTCCGTGACAGATTGGGAAAATAGTGTGCCGGCCCTGGGCTACGGGCTGCCACATGCACCCGCAAGTTCTTTGCTGCGTTCAACAGCTGGGATTAGCCAGGCCCCACCTTCCTACGGGAGCTGATTTTGTGGCTTGTTTCCACACCTTTTGAGGAAACGTTAGTTGGCTTTCTGTCACTGTGAGAAAATGCCTGAGAAAATCACCTCAGAGGAGGAAAGATCCTTGGGCTCCTGCCCAGTTTCGTGCCCGTGGGGGGCAGCACAGGAGGGCAGGCTCATGGGGAAGAGCAAAACTGCCCCCCTCCTGACCGCGGGAGGTGGAGAGGAGGGGGCGGGGCCCCAGTTTCCTCTTCAAATGCCAACCACCTGTCCCCAACCACGCCTCTTCATGGTTCTACCAGCATCCAGTGCACCCCTCTGGGCACCCAGCCTTCAACAAATGGCCTACGGGGACCCCCAGGATCCCCAGCATTTTAGGCAACACCACCAGCCTTTAGCTTCCCCATCTTTTTGTTCCGATCATCTCAAGGGCCCCATGGAAACCCACTGAGTCCCTTCACAAATGGCCCTGGCATTTTAGATTCCATCCTCTGGCCCAAATGCCTGCAGCCACCAGGAGGACCCAGCCTTCCTTCTGCAGGGCCCAAGTGAGATGCTTCCGGTGCCAAGAACCCCCAACAGATCGGCACGCCCCTCTCCGAGTCTCAAAAGCTGTCTTATATGCAGAGATCTGCTTATAAATCAGCCCCACTCCACGGTCAGGCACCAGGGCCCCGAGACTGTCCACAGAAAGGATATCGAAGAGGGAGCTGCACCTCCTAGCTAAGCCTGGCAAGGCTGCACAGCCCTTCTGTGGCTGGTGATTTAAGGATGTACGGTCGGGGCTCTCGGCCTGGCGGCCCCAGCGCACAGCTTCCCGCCTGCAGGCTCTGCCTCTGTGTGCGTGGGCTCTGTCGCTCATTCCCACTGCCTCGGTGCTCCATTGCCTACCTTTCCGCAGTCTTCACGGCTCCGGGTAGCCAGGCTCCTGCCAGACCAGGCCACCCACCTGCCACGGCCGGCCGCAGGACAGACCAGGGGTTATCTTTCTAGAATAGAGGACCCTTCACCTCTCTCCAGCTTCTGGAACTATCCTGTCTCCTCCCACATCTGGCCACCTTCTTGTCCACCCTTCAGCTCCTCCGTCCTTCTGTACGGACCGTGTCTAGTCCTTTCTGCCCAAGGTCATGGATGGCCCTGGAACGTTCTAGAAGCTGTACTGAGGCTTGTCCCCAAAGGAAGAATCCCCTGCAGCCATAGCGACCCCCATCCCAGGAGAAGCCACACGCCCCTCAGAAAGTGGTGCCCTCCTCTCTGCCCACCACACAGGGAGTGATCGTGCCAGGGAGGGGAGTCCGAGGTGACACTGGGGCCACCTTCTTGTCCATCCTTCAGCTCTTGCCTTGACGGCTGGGGCCCTTCCCCAGGCCAAACCCTTTCCTCCCAGATTCCCCATCCAGGGCCCGCCCTGTGGCACCCGTAGCTGCCAGAGCTGTTTTGCGCTCCCTTTTCTCCCCTCTGTGTATGACCACATTGTGTAAAAGACAGGGTCACGGCTCACCACCACTGCAGGTGTCCTCAGAGGTCCTGGGTCCCCACAGAAGGACAGCAGTCAGATTTGGGTGACTACATGGGCTTAGCTGGCCTCACTAGGTGTGCCTGAGGACACCTGGCTTCCACGGTGGGTTCTGGAAGAATTTTCCACCCCCCTGGCCAGCTGTGCACGGGGTCCTCCCAGCAGCCAGGGCTCCCCACAGCCTTGCTACACAGGGAGGTGGCTGGCTGGGTCATGCTCCAGGGCCCTGAAATTCTAAGGTCCTAGGAAGTGGCAGATCCCTCGCCACACCCACTGGTCCTTTCTGCCCAAGGTCGAGGATGGCCCTGGAAAGTTCTGGAAGCTGAACTGAAGCTTGTCCCCGAAGAAAGAATCCCCTGCAGCCATAGCGACCCCCATACCAGGAGAGGCCACACACCCCTCGGAAGGTGGTGCCCTCCTCCCTTCCCACCACATGTGGAGCGATCGTGGGAGGGAGGGGAGTCTGAGGTGGCACTGACCTCCCAACATCTCTTTATGCTTTCAGCTTTGAGGGACACAGAAATAGAGAAGCAAAAATAAGCCCTCTACTCCATTGTGGCTATTTCCTCTCCTTTACTTTGTCAAAAAATTACTTCTTCCAATTCAAATAGCTACTTTAGCTTTAATGCACCGTGCAAGGCTTAGCATTGAAATGCTTTCTGTATTCATAAGCCTTTATTCATGCCAGCCCAGCAATATGTAAATATGCTCACACACAGGTACTAAATTAAGTGGTTTACTTTTTGTTTGCTTACTCAGGCATCTGTGGCATCTTCCGGTACAGATGGGCACAAGGCATCGTTGCCTCCTTTGCAAGTCTCCGGACAAGGACAGTGTAGCTTCTGTCCTGCAGGTAGGCTGTGCAGAAGGGCCGTCCCGTCTGTGTGTCAGGGAGCTGGGCGGGTGGGGACTGGAGGAAAAGATGCTGCCTAAACAAAGACGCTTGAGTTGGAAGAATCATTGTTTTAAAACGGGAACTGAGAACAAAGTCTCCACAAGAACTGCAGAGTTAATTTTGCTTCTAATCCTGTTTTCCCCTTTACGACAGCTCATTATGCAAAGAAAAGTCTCAAGATGCTTTTTCTTTTGTTCTGCTGCAGCGATGTTTGCCCAGATTCAGGCTAGCCGTTGCTTCACTTTCAGCTAAACAATCGGAAATCAAATGGCAACCGAGGCCTCCTCGCGTGGGTCAGAGAGGGACGCCGGGCCGGGGAGGTGAAGAGATGTTTCCGATCTCCAGCAGCCGTTTCAGTGGCCCATCAGGCTTCCCAGAAAGATGGATGTGGCTAAGGACAGGTAATGTGAACAGGAGTGAAGGCAAAAGTACCGAAACACACGAACTTTAAAGGCGGTTTCTAGCCTCAGTCAATTAAGAGGAATATTTTCCTGTGAGATGACAAATGGCTGGGCCCTCCAGATCGCCACCATTGTCCTCCCTAAGTGTGTAGCGCACGCTCAGTGAGCGTGCACATCTGCCGTGTGCGTGTGCTTGGGGCTGCCCACGACATACAGACATATATCTACATATGGTCCTGTTTGCCAAACTTGCAGTGGTTTATGTAATTATACACATAATGTATTTTAACCAAACACACAAAGAAGATCTTTGTGATGCCACTTAGGTCTAGATTGAACTCAAACCACTACTTAGTCTATCTCTCTTAATAGGATACTAAAAGGAAATTTTATGACAACATTATCAGTAGCATTTTGCTGATAATTAGAATAACAATAATAATACCAAGATATTTTTTCAGTAATAATGGTGTTATTAATGAGATTTTTATGAAAGACAGACTTCTTTGGTATAATTATGAAAATTGATCTTTTGCATTTTACTTATTCACTGAAATCAGATAAGTGGCTTAACTACATGTATTATTTCTAATAAATATTCAAGAGAATGCATTTAAACAAGGCTCCTCATTCTATTCTTGCTCATATTCCTTGCATTTAAATAAAAGTGTAATTGCTCTGCTTTTTAAACTGCTAGTTTGGATTAGCTGTCTAACCTGTACAGTGTAGCTGTTTGCTGTTTGCATTTTTAATAGCTTTATTACCATTTGGTGAAGCCTTAATTTCTGACTCCCTTGAAGAGTCCTGCCTTTAAGTCAGCACTACAATTTAACCGGCAATAATCTGTCAGGATAAGATAAAGGCCCACAGCAGAGGAAGCGCGCTGTTTGTGTAGCATTCTGTCACTGTTCAAGGCAAGATCGGAGGGTGTCAGAATGTAACCTCGGAAAGTTTTCTAAACTTTACAGCATAATTTTACAGATCATGTTGTTAATCAATGGCCGCCGAATGCATTATCTTGCTCACTAGAGGAAACAATTAAAACATACAGCTAGTTACCTGTGAATATGAATACTTAAAGACATTAGCAGGCATATGTACTTGGGGTGTGTGTGTGTGTGTGTGTGTGTGTGTGTGTGTGTGTGAGAGAGAGAGAGAGAGAGAGAGAGAGAGAGAGAGAGAGACAGCACCAACTCACTCATAAACCCTGCCAGCAGGAGCAGAAAATCTTCAGTTTTAGCAATAGAGGTGATTTTGTTTTCTAAGAATCTGAGACTAAATGTATATGTATGCAAATTGTATTTTAAAATGATGTCAGGCATATACAAATAGAGAAGGTCATAGAATGATCCACCCAGCACTATCACCGAACTTCACCGATCGCAACTCTCAGAGATCTTGTTCAAACCACCCCCACCCCAACAAATCCCAAATGCCATGGTTTTGTGTATACATGATTAGGTATACATTTTTTAAAAATAAACCATATTTTTTAAAAATCATGATTACATACAAATTAGCACTAATTCCTTAGTATCATAAAATACCTAATCACGGCTTCAACTTCACAGTCATCTACAGTCATGTGTCTGGAATATGTATGCCATAAATAAATATATTTTTTCAGTTTTCTTTTTAATTTGTTTGAGCCAAGATGAGAATAAGACTCCTACAATTGTGATTTCTTCAAATGCATCCTAAGTCTTTTCTAGTTATAGGTCTCACTGCCATTTCTTTCTTTCTTTCTTCCTGTCTTCCTTCCTGTCTTCCTGTCTTCTTGTCTTCTTTCTTTCTTCCTTTCTTTCTTTCTTTTTCTTTCTTTCTCTTTCCTTCCTTCCTGATCCTTTTTTTCTTTTCTTTTCTTTCTAAATTTATTCATTGGGGGAAACAACCATTGTTCTACAAGGTTTCCAGGTTTCCCCACCCGAGCTCCAGAGGGTTAGTCTAACAAGCTCCTCCAAGCTTGCTCCCGACTGTACTTGGACAAATCCAGGCTCCTGGTGGGGAAGGTCGGACCACTCCTGGTGTGTCTGTGTCCCCGGGAGGCAGGTGATACCCACTGGTCCCTTTTCATAATGTCCGCAGCTCTCTCTGCTCTGCATTGTGATGTGGTAAGCATTTCAGGTTGCAGTGTGATCAGACAGGTCCTGCCATCTCTTCTCTGGGTCCTGCTCTGCAAAGAAAGATTTCCTCCTGTTATATCTGCTGATCCAGTTGTGTATATTGGAAAGGTAGAATAAATATTTGATGCTTTCTCTTTGTTTACTGCTTTTCAAAATAATGAATTATTCATTAGCATCCTCCACTGGTACCAGTTATTATTATTATTTATTATTATTATTATTTTAGTTTCATTAAACATGTTTTGGGTTTCAGATCACTGCAGTTAGTGTCTCTTAGTATCAGAAGCTTCTTACGTCTGCCTGTCACCATTTGGTGGGACAAGAGGTCCCAGCCTCCTTTTGTCCACCTCTAACTTCAAATAGCTGTTTCTCTCAAGAGCGTTGGTTCCCTTTGTGACACACGCTCCTTCTCAACTACCATCCGGGTAGGAGATCCACTGACCTGCACTCGTACGTGTGTGCATGTGCACAGCGACCTCATGGTATTTGGCTTCTACCAATAACCACCATGTTCGTCTTCAATACAAAGCTCCCACAAAGCACCATCCGTAAACTTTCACCGTATCAACTCTGTTAATGTTTATTTTAGCATTTGAAGAGTTAATTTCTCCACCATTCGTGAAACAAAAGCTATGGCCAGTTGGATTGTGTTATGAACAGACTAAGATGTTCTGACCCAATCTGTCACGGGTATTCTTGTCATTAAAGGACAGTCGCAGAATCACAATGACTCCAATGCCACGGACCAGGATTGGGCCATGACTTTAGGTTTCCTAAAGTTTTTCGGGGGTTGGGGTGTGGTTCAGTTGGTAGAGTGCTGCTCTGCATGCTGTGAGACCCAGAATTCGATTCTCCGGCACCACAAAAATGAGAGAAGGACCCAGCAGCGCATTCCTGAAGCAGGCAGCCATGGCCAACCCTATGAATAGCAGAGACGCACTGACGAGTGCCGGGCGTGACACAGTGTCCGGGAGGGTTTTGTTCTTTTCTACATGGGGTCTCCGTGAGCCGGACCAGAATTGATGGCACCGAACAGCAGCAACAACAAAGTTTTTTGGAAGGTTAATTACCCAGAATCTCATGAACCCTTCCTTCCCATGTTCCCTCTGAGCAGCGGAATTTGTGTCACTGCTGGCCCTTTGGTCATACCCAGGTGAACACAGCTCACCTGAAGGAGAAGCTGACCAATAGCCAGGCGCCTACAGGAAGGCAGAGTTCTCAGCGAGGCTCCCCTGGGGCTGCGGGTGCCTTCCAGAGGCTGCAGAGACGAGGCCTCAGGCACAGACGCAACCTCACTGAGATCAGGGCCTATCAGGTGAGGAGGGGCAGCAGCTCAGGAGAGGAGTCTGGAGGAGGCTGAGGAGGCGGCCGCAGGCAGAGCCCCCGGGAGCTGGTGAGTGCAGTGGTGGAGGGGAGGAGAAGGGCCAACAGAGGCAGGCTGTCCTCTAGCCTGGGTTCAGCTCCCCAGCCGGCTCCGCTTGCGTAGGTCCAACGCAGAAGGCGGTCCCTCATGCCCATCTGCGTTCAATGCTCTTCACACGACATTCCCCAGCCACCTTCCCGCCTTGCCTCCCGCACACGTGCGCCACCGCTTTATACCCAGACAGTTCCCAGACAGCTGAGGGTTTGCAAGGCTAATCGTTCGCCAATCACCCCTGTTTGCTGTTCTAAAGCATTACGACATTGCTGGAAAGAACCCAGGCATGAAGATCAGTCTCTCACCAATCTGTCCAGCTCACGTATGGAAGAGA